>WAAF01002163.1:0-28166 GCA_013400475.1 Tricholaema leucomelas
CCACTCCGACCCCAGCCTGTAGCTGTGCATGCGATTGTTGTGGCCAAAGTGCAGGACCCAGTATTTTACCTTACTTGCCAAACCATTTCAGAAAGCATACTATTATTAAAACAAAACAAAACTAAACTAAAAAGACAGTATTTTTTTTCTGTTTCATTTTGTTCTTCTAAAATTAATTTCCACATTTTTATACACAGAATTTTTTACTAGTTTTCCTATGAATATCTTTAAAAAACTTATCGGAATTGTTGTTTCTTAAAAATCTTATCAATAAAAGTAAATTGAAAAAAAATATTTTGTAATGTAGCAAATAAGCTTTCATTGCACTCCCAACTACCTGAAAGGAGGCTGTAGCCTGGTGGGGGTTGGTCTCTTCTCCCACACAACCAGCAACAGAACAAGGGGACACAGATTCAAGTTGTGCCAGGGGAGGCCTAGGCTGGATGTTAGGAGGAAGTTCTTGACAGAGAGAGTGATTGGCATTGGAATGGGCTGCCCAGGGAGGTGGTGGAGTCACTGTCCCTGGAGGTGTTCAAAAAAAGCCTGGCTGAGGCACTTAGTGCCATGGTCTGGTTGACTGAATAGGGCTGGGTGCTAGGTTGGACTGGATGATCTTGGAGGTCTCTTCCAACCTGGTTGATTCTATTCTATTCTATTCTATTCTATTCTATTCTATTCTATTCTATTCTATTCTATTCTNCACTGCAGTGTTTTAAAATGGATTTACCTGCAAAAGTTTTTTTTAAAACTCTCTTCCCAGGAAAAACAACTTGAAAGTGGCTGTAAAACAAGAATGTTAATTATTTCTATTACTATCAATTTTTCAGATTCACAGATTGCATTGAATGGGAAAGGATCAACCAAGGTCATCTTGTCCAGTCCCCCTGCAGTGATCAGGGATGCCTTCAACTAGGTCAGGTTGCCAGTGTTGAGTATATTTTTACCTGAGATAAATTAGAATATATATACCATTATATTTTCTTATTCCTTTTACTTCCTGATAGACACAGCAGAATCAACAGAGATGGAGGCTGTGGTGACTTTTTGCACGATACTGGCAAGACAAGTTTTTTTTCAGACACATCCCATTCTACAGTGGGTATGAGCAGTTTACCTCTGTGAAAATGTTTGATTTATACCGCTTTACTAAGTGAAGCAAATAAAGCTCAGAACCATTCCAACTCATTTTAGATTCTAAACAAGGTATATAAGTCTCTGTCATTTTAGTCAGAGGAAGTTCCATGAGAATTTCTCATGCTGCTTATTCCTGAATCATAGAAAAATAGAATCAACCAGGTTGGAAGAGACTCCTAAGATCATCCATTTCAACCTAGCACCCAGCCCTAGACAATCAGCTAGACCATGGCACTACGTGCCTCAGCCAGGCTTTTCTTGAACACCTCCAGGGATAGCGACTCCATCACACCCCTGGGCAGCCCATTCCAATGCCAATCACTCTCTCTGGCAAGAACTTCCTCCTAACATCCAGCCTGTATCTTCCCTGGCACAACTTGAGCCTGTGTCCCCTTGTTCTGTTGCTGGTTGCCCGGGAGAAGAGTCCAACCCCTACCTGGTTACAGCTTCCCTTCAGGTAGTTGTAGAGATCAATGAGATCACTCCTGAGCCTCCTCTTCTCCAGGCTAAACACCCCCAGCTCCCTCAGCCTCTCCTCATAGGGCTGTGTTCCAGGCCTCTCACATTTTTTTACAAGAAGTAAGATTAAAATCTGATATATTGTTAAGCCTTCTCATGTTTTCTATATTGCACATGTATATTTACCAGCGTTATATAAACATTTACTTTATATATGGTATCTTTCTCTGAGAAAAAACGGACTCTATTCTTTTCATAAACATCCTTAAAATATGTTAATATCTAAATTATGAAGGTCACTTAGCTTAAACAAAATAATAAACCATTCCTTTGTGCTTAGTATTACAATATTGCAACTATTTTCAGTGTGTGTGTAGGATTTCCTTGCTCTGAAATATGCAGAGAGAGAAAAAAAAAAAAGTGTTATTATTATTACACTGAATTATATCATTTTATAGATTCACTGAGAACAGTCAGATCAAAGATGTAAAAGAGCATCAGCTTCAGGTAACATTCATGCTGTGAGTGCACCATGGGCTTATGCAGCTAATCTGAACTGGGAAAATTTAGTCTGTCTTAGTCTCCTGGTCCTGCTTACTTACCTGTTTATCTGCACTGCCACATTTGCTTTATGATGCCCATTTAGATACTCTGAAATTTACCCTAAGATTAAAATAGTTCTGAAGTTCAGAAAATAAAGACATAACAGAACTTGATACACAAATTTCTATGGATGGAAAAGAAAGTTAATATCTTTGACGAGCTAACAATGACTTCAGGTATTCTTAAGCCTCATTTGGTTTTGCTTTAGACGTTAAGCCTATGAAATCAGGGTATCCTTTTCAGCTTAATTCTAACTATATCTGTTTCTAAGTGCATCCCCTGAAGGGAATGTCATTTGTTGTTGATATATCTACCATGTACAATTTTTCCCTGTTGTGAGATTTGTAATGCTAAATCAAGATTAATCAAAAAAAAATAACATTCCATATCTGAAACGAGGGGACTAGATTGACCCAGTTATTTTTCTTCTTATTACTGTAAAGCATTTCTCTGTAACTGATTCAATCTATTCTTCTAATAAACGTTAGTTTCTTCGATATTGAATTACTACTCCTCTTTATTTTTCTTTTTTTTTTCCCCCTTTAATTTAATCACTGAAAAATAAGACCTGCACAAACTAATTGCTTGCTGGTTTATGTTCTAGCATAATAAGTTTCTTCAAGAAATGGACCATCTGGCCTTTCTTTTGGTAATTTGCTTATAATTTGCTTACTCCTAGCATTTGTATTTGAATGGGTAAGGTCAAGCATGTTAATGGTGCATGGTATAATACCTGATTGCACCCATTAGTTTCCACAATGTTTGCCCTTCTTAAGGCTTTTTGTACCCTTTTCTAATCATGAAATAGTAGTTGAAGCTAAAATAGATTAACACAGTATCACAGTATCAACAAGGTTGGAAGAGACCTCATAGATCATCAAGTCCAACCCGTTACCACAGAGCTCAAGGCTAGACCATGGCACCAAATGCTACATCCAATCCTGCCTTGAACAGCTCCAGGGACAGCGACTCCACCACCTCCCTGGGCAGCCCATTCCAGTAGCCAATGACTCTCTCAGTGAAGAACTTTCTCCTCACCTCAAGCCTAAATTTCCCCTGTCATAGCTTGAGGCTGTGTCCTCTCGTTCTGGTGCTGGCCACCTGAGAGAAGACAGCAACCTCCTCCTGGCTACAACCACCCCTCAGGTAGTTGTAGACAGCACTAAGGTCTCCCCTGAGCCTCCTCTTCTCCAATCTAAACAATCCCAGCTCCCTCAGCCTCTCCTCATAGGGCTGTGCTCGAGGCCTTTCACCAGCCTCGTTGCCCTTCTCTGGATACGTTCAAGCCTATTTCAGAAATATAATTCCCTTTGTACATGTTTTAACTCCTTAATGTTTTTAGTTCATTTGGAGCCTTTCCAAATGGCTCCAGAAGATTTCTGGATTATATAGAGTTTCTACTTAATAGAGCTCTAGCACTCAGTCACAATATTTTCATTGACTTTATAATTCATTGGATTCCAGTATCATCCTTGGTTCAATTCAGTCAAGTTTCAGTGACTTGCAAAGGTACATCTCTCTTTATTTCCTTACAAATTGTTGTTATTGGACCCTTTTATTAAAGCCTTCTATTTTTCTACAGACTTAGGACATGATAAAAATCCTTTTGCCTTTATTTTTCTTTTGAGTGGCTTACAAGGTTTCTACTTTGTAGGAAACTTTTTTAGCATTTGGCTCTGTTAAACACAGATCTCTGGGTTAAGTTTCATTGCCGTTAGAAAACAAGCTACTAACAGCTGCTACAATGCTATATGGTCTGAAAAACTTGATGTAAGAAACACCATTAACCTATGAATGTATTTTTGTCTCCTGCAACTACCTACTGGTCTAATGAGTTTTACCTCAAATTTCAGTGCAACAATATCAAGTCTTACATTTCTTTATATGATATTCATGGAAAAGAATTAATTAATCATATTAAGGACTGCTTTACAGCATTTTTTTTTTTAAAATAAACTCTCTTCACGATTGTACAACATGGCTTTTTAAATGCAAATGTATTGCCACAGCTTCCTAAGAAATCTTCTGAAGCAATGGAAGTGATTATATGTTGGCATTCTCAGCGGTAGGCTCTTGACAAGCTGATTATCCCCTCTGTGCTTGCAGCAGTCGCAGCCTGTAATAAGTAAGAGGCTGTAAATTCTAGGGGCCACTCATTTTCCCATTTCACTGTCTGCAGGAGCTAGTGAAAGCTGAAACCCTTCTATTCTGCCCTTTCATGTCAGTTAAAATAATGGCCAAATTTAGTTTTTCTCTTAGCAGAGTGTAATTGAGATATAGGTGATGGTTCCAGGAAAGTGAGATCATTTAATCAAAGGTCAAATTAGTTTCTCACTCTGTACACCCACCTAATCAAAAGCTCTCTTTTTTGTTACATGCATAGGAAATTCTAAGATAGCCTTGACATCTACTTGTGTTGATCAGACATCTCACAACAGCGCTTTGTCACAAGGCATCTACTATCAGAAGTGTTCCTATGACATTTCTGCTTTATTGTTCCTTACTCAAGGGCATAGGTTGTAGGGAGAAACGAATCCAAAATATAGTTGTTTTTTTTCCTAGTAGTGGTCAACCATTGCAAGTGACTATATAATTATAGTAAAGAGGTTTTTTAAATGATAAAACAGTTGAAGAAAAAATGAAATTATTTTCATTTATTTTTTTGACCAGTTCTGGGCCCCGCAATTTAAGAAGGACATTGAGATGCTTGAATGTGTCCAGAGACGGGCAACGAGGCTGGTGAGAGGCCTCGAGCACAAGCCCTACGAGGAGAGGCTGAGGGAGCTGGGATTGTTTAGTCTGGAGAAGAGGAGGCTCAGGGGTGACCTTATTGCTGTCTACAACTACCTGAGGGGTGGCTGTAGCCAGGAGGAGGTTGCTCTCTTCTCTCAGGCAGCCAGCACCAGAACGAGAGGACACAGCCTCAAGGGGAAACTTAGGCTTGAGGTGAGGAGAAAGTTCTTCACTGAGAGAGTCATTGGCTACTGGAATGGGCTGCCCAGGGAGGTGGTGGAGTCGCTGTCCCTGGAGCTGTTCAAGGCAGGATTGGATGTGGCATTTGGTGCCATGGTCTAGCCTTGAGCTCTGTGATAACGGGTTGGACTTGATGATCTATGAGGTCTCTTCCAACCTTGGTGATACTGTGATACTGTGATACTGTGAAAATGTTTTGTTTTCTATATCCAATCATTCCTCTTTGATGTAAAGGATGCACAAATAAAAATACATTAGAATGGCTATCTGTTAAGTGCAGTTCTGTGCTTTGTTAGAGCAGAAAAACTGATGGTTGGAGCTCTCCTCACTGCTTTTTCTTCTGGAACAAAATAAGATTTATACTGGCAAATAATTTCTTATTCTAATCAAGCTTCTGTTTGGCTATTTCATGTGTCAATGGATAGCCATTATTATTACACTGGTGATCTATCTTTAAAATATATGTCATTGTTGTATATTTGAAGTGAATTCTTGTTTATTCTTGTCTGCTTGTCATGACAGGACTTGGTACTTCCATTCACTGTCCTGTTTTAGGGAACATATTGTCACAACTCATCTTTTTCTAACATATCAATACAGGTCCAACATTTTATAAAGATGTCATTAGTCAAGGTGTTTTGTGAGATCCTCTTGAGCCAAATGAAAGGATGGGCTGCCAAACAAAATAAATACACAGCAAAAGCTTACCGAAGCTCTGTGTTAAGGATTTGAATCCATAGTCTTGATATCCTTTAAAATTAGGGGAGTTACAAAACACAAAATCCAGATTTAAAAGAGAAACTTTGTGAGCAGGATGAAGTCCATGTAATATCATTGGCTGCAAAGCACAGGATGTCAAGGGTTGGAAGGGATCCAAAGAGATCATCGAGCCCAACCCCTCTGTCGGAGCAGGATCATACAATCTAGATCAGGTCACAGAGGAACACATCCAGACAAGCTTTGAAAGGCACCAGAGAAGGCGACTCCACAACCTTTCTGGGAAGCCTGTTCCAGTGCTCTGGCACCCTTACAGTAAAGAAGTTGCCCCTCATGTTGAGGTGGAAGCTCTTTTGCTGCAACTTAGACCTCATTGCTCCTTGTCTTATCACAGGAGTAAGTGAGCAGAGCCTGTCCCCTCCCTCCTGACCTCCAGCCCTCAGATACTTATAAACATTTCAAAATCCCCTCTAAGTCTTCTGTTTTCCAGACTAAAAAGCCCCAGATCCCTCAGTCTCTCCTCACAAGGCATGTCCTCCAGTTCCTTAATCATCCTCATAGCCCTCCACTGGACCCTNCATACCCCTCCACTGGACCCTCTCCAGCAAATCCCTGTCCCTCTTAAACTGAGGAGCCCAGAACTGAATACAGTACTCAAGATGAGGCCTCACCAGGGCAGAGGGGAAGGAGAACCTCCCTTGACCTGCTGGATACCCTTTTCTTAATACACCCCAGGATCCCACAGGGCTTCCTGGCCACAAGGGCACATTGCTGTCCCATAGTTAACTTGTTATCCAAATATTGTAACATTTTAATCAGATGGTTTGATTTTGCATATAGTCTCCAAACAAGATGAAAGATTAAAAAAGCCTTTCTGGGAAAAAAAAAAAAAAAGATATTTGAATCAAGAGTGTGGGATTTCATAGAATCAAAACAAACACAGTTCCTTACTATGAATTTCAGTTGCAATACTTCCACCTCAGTCATATGCATAGATCTGAAACAAATAATCACACAGAATTAATCATTACCATCCAAGCAGAATTTTTAATTTCACATTTCAGAGTTGCAGGAATTGTAACAGCAGGACCTTGACATCTGAAGTGTTTACTCTACAATTAAAGAGCTTTCTTGAGGAAGAGCAAAGCAATCATAGACCTAAGTTGCTATCACACATGTCTAGGGCCTGCAGTTTGAAAGGAACTCCACAATCAGTGTTCATATGCAGTGTANCTCCCTGGGCAGCCCATTCCAGTAGCCAATGACTCTCTCACTGAAGAACTTTCTCCTCACCTCAAGCCTAAATTTCCCCTGGCACAGCTTGAGGCTGTGTCGTCTTGTTCTGGTGCTGGCTGCCTGAGAGAAGAGAGCAACCTCCTCCTGGCTACAACCACCCCTCAGGTAGTTGTAGACAGCAATAAGGTCACCCCTGAGCCTCCTCTTCTCCAGGCTAAACAATCCCAGCTCCCTCAGCCTCTCCTCGTAGGGCTGTGCTCGAGGCCTCTCACCAGCCTCGTTGCCCTTCTCTGGACACATTGTAATGTAGCCTGTGTCTGTATCTTGAGCTGAGATTGCTGTCAGAACAGACTAGGACTGAGACTAAGACAAAAGCTTTGGAGGATACCATGTATAGCATTCACCATTTTAATCAATAAAGATTTGCTCTCATTTGAGATGTCATAGGGTACACAAAACATCTGCTAGGGGCTGGATGATACGGCACAAGTCATAAAAAAAAGAGAGATATAGTGGAAAACTATCTGGAGGCTGAGCCAGATATGTAGAGAACTTAATGTCATTAGGCATTGTCCAGACATGTAAAAGTAGTTTATCACTCCAAGGTATATAAAACTATAAAAACATTTCAAAGCAGGCATATTTGTTTGTGAAAATGCCTTTCACAACTTCACCCTGAAGTGACAATGAAATTATGGACTAAGAAAGAATTATTTAACTCTCTTTGTTTGTAGAATGACAGCTTACGTGCAAGAATAAGTGCCGATGAACTAATTGATTATATATTTATCTGAGAGACCTCCTTTGCTTATGCAGTACTTGAATAATTTTTTTCAAGCATGTTATTTGACTCATAAAATTTTAAAGCTTGCTGTACAAAGATGGTAGATTTTAATTTCTCTTAAAGAATGAGAATTCTTTTCTAGGAATTCTTTTCTAAGAATTTCAAGTGTGAAGTTGTAGAAAGAAGATATATTCTGGGGTTAAAGCCAAACTACATGTTTCATAGAATAATAGAATCAACCAGGTTGGAAGAGACTTCTAAGATCATCCAGTTCAACCTAGCACCCAGCCCTATCCAGTCAACTAGACCATGGCACTAAGTGCCTCAGCCAGGCTTTTCTTGAACACCTCCAGGGATGGCGACTTCACCACCTCCCTGGGCAGCCCATTCCAGTAGCCAATGACTCCCTCTGGCAAGAACTTCCTCCTAACTCCAGCCTATATCTTCCCTGGCACAACTTAAGACTGTGTCCCCTTGTCCTGTTGCTGGTTGCCTGGGAGAAGAGTCCAACCCCCACCTGGTTACAGCCTCCCTTCAGGTAGTTGTAAACAGCAATGAGGTCACCCCTGAGCTTCCTCTTCTCCAAGCTAAACACCCCCAGCTCCCTCAGCCTCTCCTCCTGTGTTCCAGGCCTCTCACCAGCCTCATCGCCCTTCCCTGGACATGTTTCAATATAATTAAATTCCTAAAGAATGTAAGCGAAATATATATTTTTTTTTTCCCACCAGTTACAAACCAAATTAACAATTGGCTGGTTACCCTTCTGAGAGCCACAATGTGATTAACTGATTGCAGAGTCTTCTCACTGGCTAACGAGATTATTTTCAATGTTTTTTTTCCTGTTTCATTCTCTATCATCTGGTATTGTATAGCCCAAGTAATGTATCACAAATGAGTTGATCCTCACTTGATTATATATTGCGTATAGAGATTATAAACTCTTTCTATTTTTTAATCTGATATAATTTCATGAAAGTTAAGGATATAGTCTGCAATTTTTCTTTCTCTTTGGGAATTTGTGTTCTCTCCATACTAAAAGCAAAGGATGTGCTCTGGAGTACAGCAGTTATGAAGAACATTCAGAAGAGCATTTAGAAACTGGAGTACATGAAACGGAAGTTCTTCAGCATGAGAGTGATGAGAGCCTCGAATGGGTTGCCCAGGGAGGTGGTTGAGGCCCCATCCCTGCAAGCGTTTAAGGCCAGGCTGGATGAGGTTGTGACCAGCCTGGTCTGGGGTAGGGTGTCCCTGCCCATGGCAGGGGGGTTGGAACTAGATGATTCTTGTGGTCCCTTCCAGCTCTGACTGATTCTATGATATAAAAATACTTTGATTTATTAAGTTGAAAACAGAAGAGATTACATAGACTCTTTTATATTTGTTTTAGAGCTCATTCACTAAAATAGAAATAGATGAAACAAATGCAGTAACCCTTTCCTCTGACATTTCTTCATTTGTTTCACAGGCCATTCTGTAACCCAAACCTTCTGTTCAGACATGGTGTATGTCTCTGGCCCTTTAAGTCTCATCTCTTTTACATTCATTTTTAGTCTTTTCTCAGGTTTTTAGAGCATTTTATAGGTACATGCTAGAGTAGATCACTTGACTAATTTAATAATTTATTGGTGCTTAACTCATACAGCAGGGAGGCCTGACAGTTGGACTCTTAATTATAGATATTTCACCTGCATTTCTGGCCAATGCCAAACTCTTGCAACCATTTCACCCTTATGTCCTGCAAATGCTTCTTCACCTTTCAATTATTATCTTTCTTGTAACTCACCTTTCATTCTCCTCATCACAGAATTCTCAAATGGTTCACAATGCAGACTAGAAATAAGATTTTAATAGTTGAAATTTTATCTGAATTTTGAAAGCCTGCAACCTTAGGACAATTGGTAGACCAAGATGAATTCTAAGTCTTTGAAGTCCCTTCCAACCTAAACCATTCTGTCATCCTGTAACCCGTACAAAGTGGGTCTCGTCCTTGGTCTTAGCAGTCATGCTCTTTATCTTTGAATTACTGCTTCTATATATTCCATATTGTGGTCAGCTGAAATTAGCCCCAAAATAAAATCACCAGACTAGCTCAGAAGGTTTGGAAGAAAAATGAAGTTAAATTTACAAGCAAGTTAAACACTAAAAACATAAAAAAATAGAATGTATGTGTATATGTGCTAGTCTGAAGCTAGCTAGAGTGGTTTGGTGAGTAGAACTAGATTGCAGGCTGTGAAAGGGAAACAATATCTACTTCACTCATAGGCTTGCTGAGAGGTATAAGAACAAGAATCCAAACATACATAAGGGAGTCGCTCTCTGTCCGGGCTCTGGGCTGCATCTCTCTAACCTTACCTACCATCTCTCTGATTAATCCTCTTGCTTCTTAACCCCCCTGGCCAACTCTCCATTCTTCCTTGGGACAAGGTAATGTCTAGGGTAAGCAGAGAGGGGTGGGAGAAGGTGGAAGGGCAGTTGGGAGCCCCTCCTGGGGACTCAAGTTTCTGTATTACCTTTTACCTTGTATATTTATGTATATAACTGTATATACTGTAAATATCTGCTTGTGTATTGTGCTAAGCTGTAAATAATAAGCTTCAATTTCCAGAGCTGGCTGAGTCTAGTCTGGGTGATTTCCAAAGTGTGGGGGCCAGGTAACACCCAAACCATCACAATTTACAAGAAAGCTAAACTCTAAAACCATAAAAAATACAATGTATATGTACAAGATATGTGTACATATATTTACAATTCAGAAACAACAACAAGGACCCCTTTGGACAAAGGGAAAAGTAANAGCAGATTGATGGTAATGGGTTCTCCACACCTCCTACATTGATGGCCACTTGGTAAAAAAAAAAAGAGCAGCAGGAACAGGAGGATGATGCAGGGAGGCAGGGCGAGGGAGAGCAAACCAGGAAGCTCCTCTGTTTTTATAGGGGGCTAGAGAGGAAGTGGGAGTGGGCTAAACACCAGCCCTGGAGTAAGGCTCAAACCCACCCCCGGGGAGGAGTCAGGAGGACCTGGGATCAGGGTCAAGACCACTCCCCTGGGAAGGTTAACCCTTTACACTCAGCCATAACAAGAGTCTAAGCCAAGGTCAGCAAAAGCCATGCAAAAAAAAACATCAGCCAGCAGTAGCCAGAGCAAAGAGGACGAAAGGAAGAAAGAACAGTTTGTGCAGCAAATTATTTACTAAACCAGCAAACGAATGCAACATTATAGAGTTATCTATTTTTCTTTTGCATCCAATCCCCTATTTTACTTACTTTTTACTATTTTTTTTTTCTATTCAATGTCTTTGGAATTTTGCTATTCTATGCTTGTAATTTAGAATTAAGCTAGAGTCTTAATCTCTAAACCACCACACACATATGTCACCAGAAGAATACAGAGATTTCCTGAGATGATTTTATGAATTATTTATAATAATTTAAATATTCATTTTATCCATTTTGCCTGATATCTCTCAAGTTATTGCTTCCTCATTTCATGTTGGTGGCTGACAAACACCCTGTCATCAATCAATGTAGCAAAATAACTTACCCACTTTGTCACCTAGATGGTAGATCTTTACATATTAGCAGAGGTATAATTTTAATTCCCCGGGTGGATTGCACTTTGTGTTATAATTTTTACTCTTTCTTTTTCCAAGGTCGTCTCATTTTTTCCCAAGAAGCATTCAAGTTACTTTGCACATTCCATTACATTCTGTCATCACAAAAATCCATTAATATCACTGTCATTAAGCAAGGTGGTAAAGATTAGCTACAAAATTAATCTGCTGAGTACTCCACTAGTAATCTGCCTATCACATGATAATGCTTTATTCGACTTGGAACTCTTGCACTAATCATCACCTTAAGTGAAAATTTCTCATGGGGCCTCATATCAAGTGCTACAAAGAAGTCAGAACTGATTAGTCCTAACACAACTCTTTCATCTAGAAAAGCTGATTATTTATTTTGCTTTGTTTAAAAATTACTCTATCAGTGTTACACAATCTGCCTTGGCAAACCCCCTGCTTTGATTTATCAATTTTTCATTCACCTCAATTTGTTTAATTATTACACACTTCATAATTTACTTTACTGACTGTGGCCTCCCACTGAGGTTAGATGGGTTGTTCTGGAGTTCATAGAATCAACCAGGTTGGAAGAGACCTCCAAGATCACCCAGTCCAACCTAGCACCCAGCCCTNTCAGCCTCTCCTCACAGACTTTGTGTTCCAGGCCTTTCACCAGCTTTGTCACCCTTTTCTAGACACTCTCCATTATCTCAACATCTCTCTTGAATTGAGGAGCCCAGAACTGGATACAGTACTGAAGATGTGGCCTGACCAGTGCTGATTACAAGGGCAGAATAACCTCCCTTGTCCTGCTGGCCACACTATTCCTGATCTGGGCCAGGATGCGATTGTCTCTCTTGGCCACCTGGGCACACTGCTGGCTCATGTTCAGCCTACTATAGCTGTCCAGTTTGGCCTTTCTTCTTGCTTGTTCTCGTTTTGTGTGGTTTTGTTTGTTTGTTTGTTGTTTTTGTTTGTTGTTTGGTTGTTTTTTGTTTGTTTTGTTGTTTGTCTGTTTGGGTTTTTTTATTATTTTTATTTTAATTTTTGTTACTGAAGTGTAATATGAAAATTAAGGGGTGGTATAAATGGCAAGCTTTTGGTAGTAGTGAACTTCAAGGGTAGCCTGTGTGAGAAGATAAGAGGGTCTGCCCTGTGCTGGACACAATCAATCCCAAGTGTCTTCAATGGACCCACCACAGAACAAAGATGAGCACATCAGCAAATAGGGGTTTACCTCTGTGAAAATAAATTTCAGAAAGGGCAAAACCTACTGGATCAAGAGAAGAGAAGTGAACAAAAGAGTAAACAGGAGAGGAAATGAGGGAAAACAAGGTCAGAGATGGTAAACCATGGTAGAGGAACTACAGATCTGAAGTCACTATGGCCTTGAAGAACTAGAGCTGGATGAGTAGTGAACTTCAGGGGCAGCCTGTGTGAGAAGATAAGAGGGTCTGCCCTGTGCTGGACACAATCAGTCCCAGGTGTCTCCAATGGACCCATCACAGAACAAAGATGAGCATACCAGCAAATAGGGGTTTACCACTGTGAAAATATATTTGAGAAAAGGCAAAACCAACTGGATTAAGAGAAGTGAAAAAAAGAGTGAACAGGGGAGGAAATGAAGGAAAACAAGGTCAGAGGTCATAAACCATGGTAGAGAAACTACACATCTGAAGTCACTATGGCCCTGAAGGACTAGTGCTGGAGCGTGGATGAGAAAAAATAGAGTAGCAGAGAGTAGCCACAATGTGCTGACCCTGAACTCCCACACTTTTCATTGTCTTACTGAAGGGCCTGACAGCAACCTGTGATAATGACAAGACAGAACAATAAGTATCTGAATTTAAATATTGAAATAGAAAGAAAAGAAAATGTAAAAACACACACACAAAAAAACCCCCAAAAACCCAAAAAACCCAAACAACAAAAACAACCAAGCAAACAAACAAATGAACAAACAAAAATGGGGTAAAAATTTGGAGTGAAATTGAGCATGGAAAAAGGAGAAGAGGGCTGTTTTAATGTGTGTCATCTTTGTTTCTGAACAGTAATGGAATCTGACAGCAATTTATTAATGAAAGTTTACTGAGGCAGGAAGAAAGATGAGCAGCAACATGCCCATATGGCAACCCACCCAGTAAATGATAGTGAACATTAGATGATGAGTGATGCCATGACTCTGATGGAATGCTGGGAGCACTTGGTTTTGAGGTCAGCAAGCAGCAACAGCCAATCAGGCAAATGACTTTTGAGTGCAGGCAAGGGTGATGACTGCCCCTTAATGCCACCAGTAGTAGTGTGATTTCACAGTATCACAGTATCACCAAGGTTGGAAGAGACCTCATAGATCATCAAGTCCAACCCTTTACCACAGAGCTCCAGGCTAGACCATGGCACCAAGTGCCACATCCAATCCTGCCTTGAACAGCTCCAGGGACGGCAACTCCACCACCTCCCTGGGCAGCCCATTCCAGTAGCCAATGACTCTCTCAGTGAAGAACTTTCTCCTCATCTCAAGCCTAAATTTCCCCTGGTGTAGCTTGAGGCTGTGTCCTCTCGTTCTGGTGCTGGCCGCCTGAGAAAAGACAGCAACTTCCTCCTGGCTACAACCACCCCTCAGGTAGCTGTAGACATCAATAAGGTCTGCCCTGAGCCTCCTCTTCTCCAGGCTAAACAATCCCAGCTCCCTCAGCCTCTCCTCGTAGGGCTTGTGCTCAAGACCTCTCACCAGCCTCATTGCCCTAATTTGACAGACTCACACCTTACATGAATAATAACAGAATCACAGAATCACTATGGTTGGAGAAGACCTTCAAGATCAAAGTCCAAGCATTATGTAACTCTACCAGGGCCATTACTAGCACCATATTTGATAGCTTTTAGATATATCTAGGGATGGTCATTTGACCACTTCCTGGACAGCCTATTTCAGTCTTTGATAATCCTTTCAATATAGAAGTTTCTCCTCCATCTAATCTAAACCTGCCCTGGTGTAACTTGATGACATTTCCTCTTGTCCTGTCAGTTTTGACTTGTGAGAAGAGACCAGCAGCCACCTCTCTACAGCCTTCTTTCAGGAAGTGGTAAAGAATGATAAGGCCTACCCTCAGCCTCCTTTTCTTTAGACTATACAATCTCAGCTCTCTCAGCTGCTTCTCATAAGACTTATTCTCAAGCCGCTTCACCATCTCCATTGCCCTAATGTGGGCAGCATCCTGTCTACATTGCCAGTGTTGATCGTGGGCAGGATGTCAGTTTCCCAATACTTACTTGGCAATTAAATATTTACACTAATTGCAGATAAATGAAGGTAAATTGCCCAAGTCAAGTCTGTTTTGCCAGTACTAGTGCTTGGCAAGACATATCCCTGTCTTTATTTAAACCCATACTTCCTCACTTCTCTTCTTCCCTATTTTGTTCTTTTGCCCCACCATAGCAGAAAAAAGGTGAGCAAATGTCAGCCATAGGTGCTTGGCTGCTAACTGGACCCAACCTACCACACAGGTATATTAAGAATATTTGCTTTTCAGATTCAAAATTCAATCCATTTGTTCTTTTCAGTGAAGGTGTTGTGGAAGGCCAGAATGGGCCGAGCACCATGTCCTAGTTTGATCCCATGGTCTCCTTCCCTATGCTGAGGGGAGAGGGGAAGCAGAGCACAGGGAGAAAAGGCTTGGAGACACCCACTTTGAGCATCCAAGACTTGCCCAGACTTGTTCTTTCCCTAATAAGGGAAAGCAAGCTCCTGACTTCACCGAATACGGTCAGATTTGGCAAAGTGACATTCTGATTGGTGAATCTCTGCAGACAAAAGGACTATTACATTCAGGCAAACAATAAATAGGCTTTTGCCACATGCCTGCACTGCTTTCACCTGCTCTGTCCTGACACATTATGTTCTGCTTTGCCTGCAGTGACTTTCAAGACACCAACAGAACTTCCTTCAAGTATTTGGGTACTGTTTGATACTATTTTGTGTGTAAATATTCAAAGCCTCCTTGTAAGAAATTCTGTAACCTGATTCTATTGTGACTTCTGCCTTAGCAGCAGAAAGGAGCCTCTCAAGTCCCCTAAGGGACAAGCAATGCATCTGACCACAAGAATCTCTTTCCAGTTCTAAGTTTAATGTTTCTATTTGCTAGTTATTTCTTTAGTGTTCTAAGTTGCCTGTTCCCTGTGTATATAAATATCCAAATCGTGTGTTTCAAATGTTGTAAATAAGTTTTCTAGCAGGATTTAATGTTAATGAACAATTTTCATAGTTATTAACAATTGTTGCCTGGATATAAAAATTAAAATAAATTATTAATTTTGCATAATTAACGAGGGTGAGAAAAATCTTATCACTACTGACATTTTTAGGAAAAAAAAACTAATAAGGTGACAAATGCTGACCTGAGTGAAATATTGCTAAAGGAGTCACTGAAAAGAGACATGAAATAAAGCATTGAAAGAATATGAAACTGGAAATTAATTGTCATGCAACTATGTAGATTGAGATTGGCTGGTGAGAGGCCTCGAGCACAAGCCCTACGAGGAAAGGCTGAGGGAACTGGGATTGTTTAGCCTGGAGAAGAGGAGGCTCAGGGGTGACCTTATTGCTGTCTACAACTACCTGAGGGGTGGTTGTAGCCAGGAGGAGGTTGCTCTCTTCTCTCAGGTGGCCAGCACCAGAATGAGAGGGCACAGCCTCAGGCTGCACCAGGGGAAGTTTAGGCTCGAGGTGAGGAGAAAGTTCTTCACTGAGAGAGTCATTGGACACTGGAATGGGCTGCCCAGGGAGGTGGTGGAGTCGCCGTCCCTGGAGCTGTTCAAGGCAAGGTTGGATGTGGCACTTGGTGCCATGGTCTAGCCTTGAGCTCTGTGGTAACAGGTTGGACTTGATGATCTGTAAGGTCTCTTCCAACCTTGGTGATACTGTGATACTGTGAATCATGCAGAAGTTATTGAGGTATGTCGTATATTTAGGGATTGTGCTCATTGCCTTGCTTTTTATTTCCATTTACAATAGATCTAAATATTTGAATATAATCTAGATACATGAACACACACTTCTTTTTTCACATTAAGAAAACCACATGAGCAAATGTGTTAAAGATCAAATTGGCAAAGAAAGGGGTAGGGTAGGGAATGTGCAAACAGTGTTTACTGAAGGGACACGATATTTTTGGAAAAACATCTGTTAAGTGTATCAAAAAAAGTAGTTTGGGACTCTCAACATGATCCCAACAGCATGATTTCGTTGATTTACAGTGTACTGCTGAGATTACACAAATATTTCTTTAATTTATTTACCCTCTCTGCATATTCCCTCTATGCTCATTAATTGCCCTAGGAAAGCAGAGTAATAGAGACTTCACTTGTTCTCAAGAGCACGTGCTTAGACAGATTCTGAACTTTGAAAGGAGAATAAAATATTTTCCAGTGAAAATTCTGATAGATGTTAAAGCCTCAAGGAATCAGCTCAGACATTCACAGAGAACAATGCTCCCTTTCCCTCTACAGAAGACCAAACCAAAATTTAACAATGCAGGCAGTTTCATCCAGCAGTACAGCTGCTATGGTTAACATCCAGGAAAGAAAAACTGAAATAACAACTGTGTCTAGACTTAATTTCAATGTGAATTATGAATTTGTTCTTTAGGTCCTTTCTTCTTGACACCAAGCTGTGTATGACACCAAGCTGTGTGGCACAGTTGACTTGCTGGAGGGAAGGGATGCCATCCAGAGGGACCTGGACAGGCTGCAGAGGTGGGCCCAGGCCAACCTCATGACGTTTAACAAGGCCAAGTGTAAGGTCCTGCATCTGGGTCGGCACAATCCCAGGCACAGACACAGGCTGGGTGGTGAATGGCTGGAGAGCAGCCCTGAGGAAAAGGACCTGGGGGTCTGGGTTGACGAAAAGCTCAACATGAGCCGGCAGTGTGCACATGCAGCCCAGACAGCAACCCTGTGCTGGGCTGCATCAAGAGAAGTGTGGCCAGCAGGGCAAGGGAGGGGATTCTCCCCCTTTACTCTGCTCTCATCAGACCCCACCTGGAGTACTGTGTGCAGTTCTGGAGCCCCCAACACAAGAAGGACATGGAACTGCTGGAGCGGGTCCAGAGGAGAGCCACGAAGATGCTCAGAGGNACACTGGAACAGGTTGCCCAGGGAGGTTGTGGATGCTTCCTCCCTGGAGGTGTTTAAGGCCAGGCTGGATGAGGCCTTGAGCAAGCTGCTCTAGTGGGTGGTGTCCCTGCCTATGGCAGGGGGTTGGAGCTGGATGATCCTTGAGGTCCCTTACAACCTAAACCATTCTATGATTCTATGATTCTATGATTCTAAGAATTAAATCTAATACCCAATGTATATGATGTGGTGCATGTGGCTCCCATATGAAATTATACTGTGTTTGCCTGGGATGCATTTAGTTTCTTCACAGCAGCCCATATGGAGCTGTATTTGACATTTGTCATCAAAACAGCACTTTAGCTATTTTCAAGCAGTGCTTACATAATATAAAAGCCTTCTCTGTGTCTCACTCTGCACTCAGTGAGTTAGTTGGGGGAAGAGGCCAGGGGAGAACACAGCTGGGATGGCAGACCCAAACAGACCAAAAGCATATTTCCTACTATATAATATCATGCTCATCAATAGAATTGGTGGGCAGTTGGCCAGGGGTTACCATTGCTTGAGAACTGGATTGGCACCAAGTTAATTGGTGATTGTTGCCTTCCAGTTTTCTTTCTTGGCCCACTGTGGGGAGTGAGTGAGTGGCTGTATGGGCCTTAGCTGCCTACTGGTATTAATCAACAACAGAGATGAATACCAAAACTCCTTTGTTTTGAAACTATGAAATGGGATAAAGTGATAATGCATACCCAAGTTCAGGCCTGTACAGAGATGGAATGTGGCTCTGTCAGGCATCTCCAGCTAGGAATTAGAAATACTGTGGAATAATAAAGTAAAATAGATACAAGTATAGGTTGGACTGGATGATCTTGGATGTCTCTTCCAACCTGGTTGATTCTGTGATTCTATGATTGGATAGGCCTGGGTGATAGGTTGGACTGGATGATTTGGAGGTCTTTTCCAAGCTGGTTGATTCTATGATTGGATAGGGCTGGGTGATAGGTTGGACTGGATGATCTTGGAAGTCTCTTCCAACCTGATTGATTCTATGATTCTATATACTCATTCAGCAGTATTAACATCTCCTATGTCATCTTTTTCTCTACTTTTTATTCTCTAGACTGTGTAAATACCTTTTATCACTGTAAAGGTAGAGATAAGTCTGCCTTGTTTTTTCCCCTCACAAATATTCAGACTATTCATTTACCATCATGGAAAAGATGGTTCTTATACACCATACTCTAGAAAAAAAGGAAATTAATTGTAACTGAGTGTATTAAGACCAGCAAATATTAGACACAAAGAAAAAAAAATTCCTGTCTTTGCCAGAGGACTTATTTGTGGACTCAGTAGCTCCTTTTCTTTCTATTATTATAATTGAAAATGATGCTAAACAGCCTAAACAGATAAAAAATGCAATTTTTTTTTTAGCATGTATGCAATGTTGTATGCAATTTTTCATTATTAAATTATATTGATGGAAAGCCATCTGGCTAAAATTACACAAATTATAGATTAATATCTTTTGAAGTCTGAAGATTAGAACAAAAAGTAGTTCATTTTCACCTTTTGACTGATTGAGTGATTCTTCATCATTAAGTCAGAGGGGCAATTACTAAGAAGTATTTCAGTTTTGGTTTTCTTACTTTATAATGACAATGTTTGATTTGTAAAATGTTCATTGCTTTATGTTAATTGCATACTTAAAGATTCAACAAGCAATATCTTCTGGCTTTTGGCTTATGAAATACAATCTACACCTCTTTCATTATATAGGGTAATAAAACAACAAAACTAATGCACATTCTTCTCTTAACTTAAAAAATCCTATTGGCAAAGAGGCTGTCATAATACATTACCAAAAGATCAAAGCAATTTGGGCAAGGTATAGGAAGTGTAAAATAGAGGTTAATAGAGGTTAACATTCCCCTGTTTGGTCCATTATCTCAATTGCTGGTGTTCAATCATTTATTCCTAGTTAATGAATAAACAACAGCTTCTAATCCCAAGGGCTCAGAATAGGAAATCATCCATGCATGCTAGGTATATCCAAGTGACCAGAAGTACACAGGTGAATAGCATGTAAGAATTAGCCCAATGGTATAAGCAGTACCATTCCAATTCCTCTCTAGCAAATGGTGACAGATTATGCAAAATTAATAACCTGTATTCATTTTGATATCCAGGTGATGATTGTTAATAACTATGAAAACAGTTTATTAACAATAAAACTTGCCAGAAAACTTATTCACAGGTTCAAAAACACACAAGTTGAAAATTTATACATGCAGGGAATAGGCAAAACTAGATCCTGGCCTGTATCAGGAACAGTGTGGCCAGTAGGAGGAGGGAGGTTATTCTTCCCCTGTACTCAACACTGGTCAGGCCACACCTTGAGTACTGTGTCCAGTTCTGGGCTCCTCAATTCAAGAGAGATGTTGAGGTGTTGGAACGTGTCCAGAGAAGGGCAACAAAGCNAGTGCCATGGTCTAGTTGACTGGATAGGGCTGGATGCTAGGTTGGACTGGATGATCTTGGAGGTCTCTTCCAACCTGGATGATTCTATTCTATTCTATTCTAGATCACTTAGTTCTTAAAGTGGCAAATGTAAATATTATACTGGAAGAGGCTGTTAAGTATTTAGTCATAAAATTAATATTACCCAACTCGTGGGGCTAGCCACAGTCCAGACAGTACCCAAACGCTTTCAGGGAACTCTGTGGGGGTTGATGTCTTCTCCCAGGCAACCAGCAACAGAACAAAGGGACACAGTCTCAAGTTGTGCTGGGGGAGGTCTAGGCTGGATGTTAGGAGGAAGTTCTTGCCAGAAAGTGATTCGCATTGCAATGGGCTGCCCAGGGAGGTGGTGGAATTGCTGTCCCTGGAGGTGTTCAAGAAAAGCCTGGCTGAAGCACTTAGTGCCATGGTTTAGTTGATTGGCCAGGGCTGGGTGATAGGTTGGACTGGATGATCTTGGAGGTCCCTTGTGAGCTCACTTGCCAGCTAGGAACCAGATACTCTTTCTCCTTACATTGTTTAAAGATTGTTACACACTTCCAGGGCTTGCAGGGCTTTTCTGGGTGCCGGCACATGGGCTGTAGACCCTTGTTAAATCATTGCGGAGATTGAGGGTAGGATCTTTCTAGAATTAAAGTCTGCAGCTACTTTGTTATGTGCATGATGTAAGCTCTTTAGAGTAACATGGAGTTATGGCTGAAAGAGTTGGGCCATCCCCTATTCATTTTTCTTCCTGTTTAACATGCAATTGCCCCACGTTCATTCAAGAGGAATGAAGATAAGAGGTAGTATTAGACTTGTGAAGTCTCTGTGAAGTTGTCTATCTTAGAAAAAAGAAACATGTGGGGAAGGAATTTAATGGAAATTTCAACTCTCTCCTGAAATATTCTATGAAAATACATAAAACTTTGAGATGACAGACTTTATTTCACCCTATTTATTACTTACAAAACAGATTTATTACAGAGATCTGGAGGAATATACTTTCATTTAATGATAGAGAATGCTGCATTAGATAATATAATTCCTTCCTTTATTTGAAGCCTTTTATTGCTGACACAGTGCTCTGTAGCTGTCAAGAGCTTATTTGACAAACTACAGTATAGTTTTTATTCCACTTTCTTATCTCTAAAATTGTAATTATCTATTAAATAGGCAATACCTTCAATATTTGGCATTTGGAAACTAACACTAGACATTAAATATTCTTTAATAAAATAGCAGATGGTAACTAGCTTTAGGACAGTAAGGCTGACGTCTAGTATTGGCAGATTAATAGAATGCTCATGCACAACTCAACTGATGAAGAATTAAAAGAATGTAATTAGTTCTTGACAATTTGATTTAACAGAAAGCAGACCTTGCCAAAATTCTTCAAGCAGAATGGAATATTGACTGATAAAAGTACTGTATTCTTTTATTTGAGAAGTGCTAAACAATGCTCTCTTTTAATTAAAGAGAAACTGGAAGAAAGATAATGCGTACAATAACAGCACTGAGAAACTGATGAGTTATGAGAAGTGATTATCCATGTAAGTCACCATCAGGTACTGATGTTTCTAGTAATATTCCTCTCTATTACTGAGAGTATTCCTCTAGTAGTATTCCTCTGAGACAGTAATACCCTCTGCTGCTGTGAATAATATGGTATACTAGTACAAGATATATTGTATGTGTATTATTCAATCTTAATATATCCTGACTGTATTAATATTTACTACTCCATATTCTACGTTATTCAAATATAGCATGTATACTGTGATAGAAACTTCAATTGTTATTGTGAATATGAAAACACAATCTCTAGTGCTAACATTTTTGAATGGCACAATGTACAGGGTTAACCCTCCACTGGGAGTGACCTTGAACCTGACCCTAGGTGGTCTTGACCCCTCCCCAGGGGTGGGTCTGAACACCACCAGGTGATGGTTAGCCCACTGCCCCTTCCTGTTTAAAGATCCATAAAAGCAGAGAACTTCCTGTTCTCTCTCTCTGCGCTCCCTGCCTCCCTGCTTACCAGCATCACCATCCTGTTCCTGGTTCTCTTTGCTCTACCATGTGGCCATCACCCATGAGGCAGACAAAGCCATCACCTTCAAAACTGGGTTGTATTTACACATTTTGTATTTGTTTTCCCTTCCCTATACCTTTGTAACCTCCCTACCTCAGATACCTTTTTAATTTATTGGTAAACTTTTCTCCTTTTTAACTTCCAAATCAGAATGAGATTATTTATTTGGGTGTGCTTACCTTTTCCTCTCTCTACATCTAATTCCTTTCTTTTGGTAAAGAAAGGGGAAGAGGGAAGGGCACTCTAAAAAATTGCTATTGGTTCTATCAAATATATTTGAGTCCTTGGGAATTAAAATTAGAACCAAGACACAGAAATATCAGTAAATAGATCTCAGAGTGTGATAGCTATACCAGGAATGTGGATCCACATTTAACTGGTATACTGTTAAATAATACACTGTAGACACAGAAATGTTAGCACATAATAATGTATTTAATAACAGAACAAGACAGGAGCTCCCATTTCTGAGGAAATGTTAAGGGTCATTGTGGTCAGACACCTTTATATTTCTATATAAAAATCTGTAGCTATGCCAAAACCAAACCTAACTTAAATTAACCAACAACTACAACAACAAAATCCCTAGAAACCAATCAACCAAGGCAAAAAAACCCCAAACCAACAACCAAAAAAACCCAAACAAAACAAACAAAACAAACAAACAAAAACGAAACAAAAATCAAGCACAAACATTTAATTGAATGCTTGGCATAATAAATGGAGTGAGTACGAAGTAGGAACTTGGGATTGTGGGAAGGTATTTTACTTTTTCTTTCATATAGTATTATTGTTAGTATTGAACTATTGCTCAATTTTCTAATTATCATCAAAGCCATTAAAATATAAAAACTTTAAGAAAACTTTGACAAGTTTTCCTTGATGGCAATTAAAGACTCACTGGATATCTCTATTACTTTTTGGATGGCCCTGTGAATGTCTTCAATGTATCCTGCTTGCTTTCCCTGCAAAAATGAACATTGGAATTGCAGCCAGACACTGTTCTCCAAATTTAGCACATGGAATCAAAGAATGGTTTAGATTGGAAAAGACTTTTAACATCAAGTCCAACCATAAAGCTAGCACCACCAAGTCCATTGCTAAACCATGTCAGCGAATGCTGCATCTACACCTTTTAAATGCTTACAGGGATGGTGACTCCACCACTTTCCAGACCAGTCTTTTCCAAAGCTTAACAACCATTTTGGTGAAGAAATTTTTACTAATGTCCAGTGTCCTCCTCAGTGCAACTTCAGGCCATCTCCTCTTGTTCTATGACTTGTTAATTGGGAGAAGAAACCAATGCCCACCTCACTACAGGATTATAGGATGTTAGAGGTTGGAAGGGACCTCTGGAGATCATTGAGTCCAACCTCCTTTTAGGTAGTTGTAGAAATAGGTAAGGTTTCCTCCTCTGAGTCTCCTTTATTTTAGGCTAAACAACCTCAGTTCCTTTAACTGTTCTTCATAAGACTTGTGCTCTGAATCCTTCATCAGTTTTGTTGCTCTTCTTTGGACCTGTCCCAGCACCTCAATATTCTCCTTGTAGCGAGGCACCCAAAACTGAACATGGCATTCAAGGTGCAACCTCACCAGTGCTAAGTACAAAGGTACAATCATCTACCTATTCCTGTTTGCGGCACTGTTTCTGATACAGACTGAGATACTATTTGCCACCTTGACCACTTGGGCACACCAAAGTTTATTCAGCCAGCACTCCTATGTCTTTTTGTGCTAAAAAATGTTCCAGACATTTTGCCCCAAGTCTGTAGTGTTGCATGGCATTGTTGTGGCCCGAGTGCAGGACTTAGCACCTCACCTTATTGAACCTCTCATCAATCCAGCCTGTCCAGAACTCTCTATATAACCTTCCTACCCTGAATAGATCAACACTCTTCACCATGCTGATGTTGTCTGTAAACCTACTGAGGGTTAAACAGAAATAGACCCAAAACTAAGCCCTGAGGAGCAACATTTTCGTCTAACCTCCAACTTTAATTAACTCCACTCAGAACTGTTCTTGGTCTCAGCCTCAGAGCCAGTTTTTAACCCAGGAAAGAGTAAACCCATCCAAGCCATCCACAGTCAGTTTCTCCAGTACAATACTGTGGAAGACAATATCAAAGTCTTTACTAAAGTCCAGGTAGACAATATCAACAGATAGGCCACTTTGCCATAGAAGGAGATCTTGTTAGTCAAGTCAAGCAAGACCTGCCTTTCGTAAACTCATGTTGACTGGATCTGATCACCTGGTCCTTCTGTATGTGCTGTGTGATTGCACTCAAGATGATAACCATAAACTTCCCTTGCACTGAGATCAGTCTGATAGGCCTATAGTTTCCAAAATCTGGTCCTTCTTGTAGATGAGCATTGTATTTGTAACCCCCAGTCAAATGAAACTTCTCCAATTAGTCCAGACTATTGATAAATGATAGAAAGTAGCTTGGTGAGCATTTCTGACAAGTCAGTCAGCACCCTTGGGTGGATCCCTTACAGCCCTATAGACTCATATGAGTCTAAGTGGTGCAGAAGGTCACTAAACATTTCCTTTTGGGTTATGAGGGTTCCATTCTACTCGCCATCTCTACCTCCTAGTTCATAAGTCTGGGCACATGGAGAACAACTGGCCTTATTATTAAAAAATAAAGTAAAGGTGACAGTAAGTATTTGAGACTTTTACCTTGTCAAGCATGTTTCTGCTTGACATCCAATAAAGGATGGAGATTCTTCTTAGGTCTTATTGTGGTTTTAATACAGTTACAGAAATATTTATATCTTTTATGGCAGTAGTTAAATTAAATTCTAGTTGTGCTTTTGTTCTTCTGGTTTTCTCCCTGACCATAGTGAGGGTACAACTAGTCTCATGACATCCCTGTAGTCCTCCTGAGTTGCTTCGTCCTTCTTCCAACAGTCATAAACTGTCTATTTATAGCTAGTTTCAGCCGAAGCTCTCTGTTCAGTCAGGCCAGTCTCTATGCCAGAGCAGGATCACTTATACCAGATCACACAAAAACATGGGCAAATCCAGCCTGACAGATCTGGTGGCCTTCTATGAACAGGTCACAACATTAATAAATGAGGGGTGAGCAACTGATGTCATTTGCCTGGACCTGAGCAAGGTCTTTGACACTGTCCTGCACCACATCCTGGTCTCCAAGGTGGTGACACATGGGTTTGACGGGTGGACCATTGGATGGATAAAGAACTGGCTTGATGGCTGTACCCAAAGAGTGGTTGTTAATGGGTCCATGTCCAAGTGGAGGCCAATGACAACTGGAGTCCCTCAGGGATCAGTTCTGGGACTTCTTCAACATCTTTGCTGGTGCCATGGACAGAGGCATTGAGTGCACCCTCAGCAAGTTTGCTGATGACACCAAGCTGTGTGGTGCAGCGGACACACTGGAGGGAAGGGATGCCATCCAGAGAGACCTGGACAGGCTGGAGAGCTGGGCACAAGCCAACCTCATGAGGTTTAACAAGACCAAGTGCAAGGTCCTGCATCTGAGTCGAGGCAATCCTAAGCACAAATCCAGGCTGGGCAGCGAGTGGCTGGAGAGCAGCACTGAGGAGAGGAACTTAGGTGTGCTGGTGGATGAGAAGCTCAATATGAGCCAGAAGTGTGCACTTGCAGCCCGGAAAGCCAACCAGAACCTGGGCTGCATCAGGAGAATTGTGGCCAGTAGGTCGAGGGAGGTGATTCTCCCCATCTATTCCGCTCTGGTGAGGCCCCACCTGAAGTACTGTATCCAGTTCTGGAGCACTCATTACAAGAAGGATGTGGACATGCTGGAGTGTGTCCAGAGAAGGGCCACGAGGATGATCAGAGGTCTGGAGCACCTATGCTATGAAGACAGACTGAAAGAGTTGGGGATGTTCAGTCTGGAGAAGAGGAGGCTCCAAGGTGACCTTCTTGTGGCCTTTCAGTATCTGAAGGGGGCCTACAAAAAAGCTGGGAAGGGACTTTTTAGGCTCTCGTGGAGTGACAGAACTAGGGGGAATGGAGCAAAGCTGGAGATGGGTAGGTTCAGATTGGTCATGAGGAGGAAATTCTACATCATGAGAATGGTGAGAGCCTGGACTGAGTTGCCCAGGGAGGTGGTTGAAGCCCCATGCCTGGAAGTGGGGCTTCATGCTGGATGGGGCTCTGGCCAGCCCGATCTAGGTTAGGGTGTCCCTGCCCATGGCAGGAGGGTTGAACTAGATGATCCTTGTGGTCCCTTCCAACTCTGACTGATTCTATGATTCTATGTCCAGGCGGGTTTTGAATATCTCCAGAGAGGGAGGCTCCATAACCTCCCTGGGCAGCCTGTCCCAGTGTTCTGTCACCCTAAAAGTGGAAACCAAAAATCCCTCATGTTTACATGGAACTTTCTAGGCCTTAACTTCCACTCATCGCCCCTTGTTCTGTCATTGGGCATCACTGAAAAGAACCTGATTCCATCCTCTTGGCAGTCGCTCTTTACATATTTATAAACACTAATGAGGTCACCCCTTAGTCTCCTCCTTTCCAAGCTAGAGACGCAGCTCCCTCAGTCTCTCCTTGTCAGAAAGATGTTCCACTCCCTTAATCATTTTTTTAAGTATTTTCCTTAGAAAATTCATTTCCTCACTCATGAGTGATTTACAAATCAAAGCCTATAAAGTTTATAACGATTCTGGTTTTAAATAGCTTGTTATTTCCCATGAATTTAGCATCAGGACAATTACCCTGAATATATCACTGCTTACTTCTCATTCTAAAAGTATATATCTCATTTAAATAAACTTAGATTCTTTGATGTTTGTTGAACTGCATTGATTGAAACTATGGTCCTCAGTTCATCCGTAAGTGAAGAAGAAAATAGATCCTGGCTATACAAGATCCTCTGCATTACATTTCACTATAATATAAAATAGAAACAGAGCAGACATTAAGAAACTTTACTTGACAGTCATCGTAAGAGTCATATTCAAGTGATTAAGCTCACTGTTACCCACAATCTCTCTCAAGTTTATTTTCTTCCACTTTAATGTGGTTTCTGTTTCACTGATGCAGCGTCATATGGGACATTATTGCAAGGATAGACACTTTCAGACTTACTAGTCACCATTGGGAGAAATTACCTTGTGTTTTCTCTTCTTAAATACTTATCTGAATTAAAGCAGAAAGTTATTTGGAGACTTACAGATGTTAAGTGTCTTAGTAGTAATTAATCCCGGGAGACTCTTAAGGAAATCATAACAAATAAACTGAAATGTAATCTGACCATGTCATGGGTTGAATTGAATGTTCTCCCGTGTATTCAATGTCACGCTGCCTCACCAGTCTTTTCTTAAACACCTCCAGGGACAGCGACTCCACCACCTCCCTGGGCAGCCCATTCCAATGCCAATCACTCTCTCTGGCAAGAACTTCCTTCTAACATCCAGCCTAGACCTCCCCTAACACAACTTGAAACTGCATCCCCTTGTTCTGTTGCTGGTTGCCTGGCAGAAGAGACTGACCTTCACCTGGGTACAGCCTCCCTTCAGGTAGGTGTAGACAGCAATGACGTCACTCCTGAGCCTCCTCTTCTCCAGGCTAAACACTCCCAGCTCCCTCAGCCTCTCCTCACAGTGCTGTGTTCCAGGCCTCTCACCAGCTTTGTCACCCTTCTCTGGACATGTTCCAGTACCTCAACATCTCTCTTGAATTGAGGAGCGCAGAACTGGACACAGTACTCAAGGTGTAAATATATCATGGGGCTTGAAGTTCAGCTCATAAGACAAGTGGTTTCCGGTTCCAGCTTGTGCTAGTTTGAGCCTAGCTAGCATGTTTTGGTGAGAACTAGATGATAGGCTGGAAAATGAAAACAATGGTGAGGTCTACTTCCCTCACAGTCTTGCTGGGATGTGTAAAGAAGAAAAGCAAAACAAAGATTACTTCACTTGCTTCTTCTCTTCGCTGGGGAGCTTTGCCTGCTGGGGAGAAGCTGAGGCTGCTGGCTGGACTCCATCTTGCTTTCTAACCT
>WAAF01002163.1:28262-50574 GCA_013400475.1 Tricholaema leucomelas
CCTTGTATATTTCTGTCTATAACTGTATATACTGTAAATATCTGCTCGTAAATTGTGCCAGCTGTAAATATAAGCTTCATTCAAATTTCCAGAGCCGACTGAGTCTAGTCTGGGTATTTTCTAAAAGTGTGGGGGGCGGGGGATACCCAAATCATCACACAGCTGCTGATTACTGTTTGCTTTTTGGGGGTCTTCTCCACTGTGCTGGATGCTGCATGCTTTGGTAAGAGGAATTGGTTTAGTTTCTTCTGCTGCTAATTTTGCTTTTGGGCTTGCTGAAGTAGCTGTATAGTGTATCATCTCAGTATACTCTGTCTCAATCCAGAGAGTGTTTTTCTCATGTTACTTTCCCTCCTGTGTAGGGGTAGGGGAGCTTGTGAGAGTGGGCTTCATTAACCCAGGACAGGCCAGTTTTTCAATTATTTTCTTTCATGTGAATGTCAGGAGGATGTCAGCCTGTATCAGAAATTAACAATCTTTATGAATTATGACTATTAAATTCTGTATTAATATTAATTTTTATTAATAATATTAAAAAATCAGGAAAATTCCCTGAAGTTCTTTGGATTTTTGGTCGACAGGAAGCAATTGCACAGAATTAAACAGTTTAAATAATCCGAATTTGGAAAATAGTAACGCAAGAACAGGAAGAATTATCACTATGCTCATGGAGTCTCGGCATTCACTCCAGCATATGTACTCAGGGCTCTTTTGGTCCCTGAGTAAGTCTCCTGTATCAAAGACACTTTCAAATTCGTGATGATCCCAAGGTAACATACAAAAATATCTCAGGCAGAGGGAAGATGATGCTGCTAAGCCGCTAGTGTGAGCTGCATACACATGGCTGCCTTTAACAAGCCGCAAACAAGGAGAGGCAGGAAGGCTCCGTGCCGATAAAGGCTGTTGTAGAAAGGCTAAATATAAAAAAGTGTGGTTTCTAAATCCTCCCCCCTTTATAGACTTGATTTTAAAAATCAAACTGGCCAACAGGCACTAGCACCATTGTTCTGACTAATGAATTCAAAGCTTTGTACCTCCTTTGATCATGCAGGCACAGTGAGGGCAGCACAAGGCACCTGTCAACATGTTCAGGGAAGGGCAACGAGGCTGGTGAGAGGCCTCGAGCACAAGCCCTATGAGGAGACACTGAGGGAGCTGGGATTGTTTAGCCTGGAGAAGAGGAGGCTCAAGGGAGGCCTTATTGCTGTCTACAACTACCTGAGGGGTGGTTGTAGCCAGGAGGAGGTTGCTCTCTTCTCTCAGGCAGCCAGCACCAGAACAAGAGGATGCAGCCTCAAGCTACACCAGGGGAAATTTAGGCTTGAGGTGAGGAGAAAGTTCTTCACTGAGAGAGTCATTGGCTACTGGAATGGGCTGCCCAGGGAGGTGGTGGAGTTGCTGTCCCTGGAGCTGTTCAAGGCAGGATTGGACATGGCACTTGGTGCCATGGTCTAGCCTCGAGCTCTGTGGTAACGGCTTGGACTTGATGATCTAGGAGGTCTCTTCCAACCTTGGTGATAGTGTGACACATGGTGCTAAGCCCTCTAGCCCTCCCTCAAGGCTTTGCTGGGGCCAAACCTTATTGTTTGCTCATCTGACTGACTCCTGGACTCACAACAGAAGGAAGACAGCAAGGGTTAAACTGGCGTGGCAAGATTTATACCCTACCAGGACACAGCCCCTATTCTATTGCATCTAATTAAAAGGATTAATTACCTATTGATTTATGAATTATAATCATGTAACTTCTCTTTTAAGGAAAAGGAATAACCTAAATCAATTTATTTTAGCTAAACCAAATCTACAATAGCCTATTTCTTGAAAGATTAAGCCAATTCTTTCAACTTTGCTTTGCTCTTGCAGCTACTGAGTGTGTAACTCAATGAAATCAACACGGCCTAATGAGGATGATTGGTTGTTTTCTTTCAATCAGCTGTTCCCATCAAAATGCACATCCAACGTTTCTGAACTATTGCTTTTCTGAATTTTGCTTTGCAGATTTTTGTGTTTACCTAGCCCAGCGAATGCGTGAGCTGGTGACCTTTTGTTGAGCCACACAGAGACACTTTTACTCCTTTTACTTAACATTTCTGACCTTATGCATATTTTAAAAGAATTTGCAATAAAACAGATTGCTTTTGAGACATCTCAGTGTTAAAAGTTTCCTTATATATTTTTAAAAGTAACAATGAAACTATAGCTGGCTCCAGAGTAAAACTGAAAACTTTTTAGCATCGGTGTCCTCCTGCAATATCTATATTCTATGAAGCCTTAAATTACTGCTTTAGGAAACAGTCAAAAAGTCCTGATACACATCATTTCACTTTAATAAATTTACTTCACATTTTAAAGCCACTTTCTCTTCTTCAGATTACTAAAAGTATGTTGTCTTTTATTATTACTGTTATACTTAAGGAATTCTTGCCTAGAAGGAAATAATCTCTTCAATTTCTCATATGAGCCAGTAACCAAGCTTAAATCAGAATACACCCTTCTGAACTCCACACTTTAAATAATGCCATCTTGTTATTTCTTCTGATAGTATCATGAAAAGATGAAGTAAGGAATAGTATTCGAGGTTCTCTCTCTGTTATTGGTCAGATCTACTGCCTGAATTTTGTCTGTGAAATTCAAAACACAGTTTTCATGTGGGTATTCCTTTCAGTTCTTCATGTGCCACGAAGGCAACAAGGATGACCAGAGGGCTGGAGAACCTCTCCTATGAGGACAGACTGAAAGAGTTGGGGCTGTTCAGTCTGGAGAAGAGGAGGCTCCCAGGTGACCATGTTATGGCCTTCCAGTAACTGAAGGGGGCCTACAAAAAAGCTGGGAAGGGACTTTTTAGGCTCTCAGGGAGTGACAGGACTAGGGGGAATGGAATGAAGTTGGAGATGGGTAGGTTCAGACTGGAAGTGAGGAGGAAGTTGTTCAGCATGAGAGTGGTGAGAGTCTGGACTGGGTTGCCCAGGGAGGTGGTTGAGGCCCCATCCCTGGAAGTGTTTAAGGCCAGGCTGGATGAGGCTCTGGCCAGCCTGATCTAGAGTAGGGTGTCCCTGGCCATGGCATGGGGCTTGGAACTAGATGATCCTTGTGGTCCCTTCCAACCCTGACTGTTTCTATGAGGATATTCCTTTCAATTCTTCATATAAGATTTTCTAAAAATAAATTATTCTGAAATGTTGACAGGCATCAGATATTTCTGCACCTTATCAGCTCACCTTTACATTATATCTTAACCAAGACAGACACATTTAATTTTCAAAGCTTTTACCTGCAAGTGATTTCAGGAAGCATTTAATCACCTTTGTTGTTCTTCTTTTCATTCTAATTAATTTGCACATCATTAAGTGAAACTGAATATGCATCACCACACACAGTAGTCTTTGGATAAGAAAAACAAGAAAGGATAGATCTCATGTAACAGTGTGCTTTTGTTCTATATAATATGAATGGCTAAAATTTATACTTCTGAGAACACAGAAGACCAGTGAAATGCTAGTGTGAAAACAATACTGACCTTTATTCCAATATATTCAAATTCATTAACTTCAATAAGGCCAAAATTTACCTGATACACCCCCTTGTAAAGACAACCAGAGTACTAATATGTTAAGGGCTATTTAGGAGACAAATAGAAGAGGTGTGAACACAGACAAATTAAGAGCACATACAGACATGCAAATCTTAATAGATAGCACATAGCAAAGACAATAGAGAAGAACAGACCTAACATCTTCATAAGAGGCTGCCAAAATAACAATTCAGATGCAGCACTGAAGAGATGTAATCTGAACTTTGCAATTAGTAGAAAAACTAACATAATGAACTGTTATGAATCACACAGAAGGAACTGTTGATAAATGCATATTTTTCTATACATTTGGAGATATATGTGTATATACCTATATAATATTAGAGCTGACTGGGATGGAGTATTTAAATTTATGACAAAATCATTGCACTTTAAATCTTGTTACAACTTTCAAAAGCAAACCTTATTACATCAGTTTATTACCAACATACAGTACTAACAATTTGTTCATTCATCATCAATACTGTGATGGTTTGGGTGTTTCCCACCCCCCACCACTTGTAAAATCATCCATACTAGACTCAGTGGCTCTGGAAATTGAATGAAGCTTTATATTTACAGCTTAGCACAATACACAAGCAGGTATTTACAATATTTACAGAAATATACAAGTTAAAAAGGTAATACAGAGGGGATTTGATAAATGTTTATAAGTATCTGAAGGCTGCCAGGAGTGGGGGGACAGGCTCTGCTCACTTGCTCCCTGGGATAGGACAAGGAGCAATGGGTGTAAGTTGCAACAAAAGAGGTTCTGCCTCAACACGAGGGAAATTCTTTACTGTAAGGGCCACAGAGCACTGGAATAGACTTCCCAGAGAGGTCGTGGAGTCTTCTCCTCTGGAGACTTTGAAGGCCTGTCTGGATGTGTTCCTCTGTGACCTGTGTTGGATAGTATTGTCTGGCAGGGGGGTTGGACTCAATGATCTCTTTGGGTCTCTTCCAAACCCTAATATCCTGTGATCCTGTGAAATAAAAAACTGTATTTTTTACCCCAGTTTATGTACATAATCTAAGATTTAGGCTTCTGGGGGCTGGGAAAAGAGGAAGAATAACAGGTGGGAATTTTTATCAATCACCAAAACAAAAAGGCAAAGAAAAGGCTTGGTCACCCCTGGGAAGCCTGGGCTAAGGCAGCACCTCTCAGAGGAGGTTTCTGGCACTGGCCTTGGGGCAGTCATTGCAGCACGAACCCCCCAGGGACAGAGAGCAGCCTGCTGGAGAGCAGTGGCTGCACTTCACAGAGGCTAGAGAAGAGAACTTCTAAAGCTCCCTCCCAACCCAAGCAACTTTGTTATTGTGTGATTCCATGACTGAGAGACAGTCACACTCTTGGCCCAGCCAACATCCATAAGTGACATTAGAATGAACATTGAGCATCTATCCTAGCCAGCCGGGGGGCCACCAGGCCTCCCGGCCTTTGTCCCCTTCACCATTCACCCAGTGATGCACCAGGAGTACTCACCAGCAAGGATGGGAGGAGGCTCCCTCTGCCCAGTTGGGCAAGCTTGAGACTTCTGCCTTTCCTGGGCCGATTAAATAGGGGAGTGGGCAGGGAGGGCAAAGTGATGGCACCTGGGGTGGGAGGAGACTCCAACAGAACCCAGGTGCTCTGAGTCTGGGGAGAAAAAGGGCAAAATGAGGTGTGTGGTGGGAAGGGGGCAGGTATGGAGGAAATGGGGCTGAATGAGGGAGATGGAGAGGAAAACAATGGAGATGAAAAGAGAAAGATGGGAGGAAAAGGAGATGAAGAGGAAGGAGATGGAAAGAAAAGGATGAAGATGGCAGAGATGAAGAGGAAAGGAGGAAGATGGGGGAGAAGTGGAGTAAGAAATGAAAAAAGTAAACTGGACTGTAAATAAAAGGTGATCCTACTCTGGCAGGGGAGTTGGACTGGATGATCTTTTGAGGTCTCTTCCAGCCCCTAATACTCTGTGATTCTTCTAATCTTTCAGTGATTTCCAAGTATTCACAGCTTTGTCTGATCAACAGCTGATGGATAACAAGGAGATTTGACTGGTTCTTTAATTGGCTGCTTAGCTGGCAGGTCAGTCTCTGCAGGGAGCTGCAGCTCTTCCATTTTCTCTTCCACAGTTTCATTACTACCACCCCCATTAGAGTTTTTCTTCTCTGTTTCAGCAGTCACAGCCTCTAACTTCCACTCTTTAGTCTCCTGCTCTGCCTTCCATTCTTTTAGAGTTTCACTCAACAGCCTCCAAGTAGTACCCAATTCTGATGCATCTTTTGATCCCTTAGAAATCGTGTCACATAGTGTCCCAGGTTGAGACTATAGGGTTAAAAAAAACTTCTGGGGACTAGAAGATTGTTATTCAATCCCATAATTCTGCTATCTCTTTATAAACTCACAACAAGGTCAGCTTATTCTCCTTTCCTCCTCCTCCTGCCCTCTGTCTGGTGGCAGCCACTTTATCGGGAAGAAAATGTAAGCAGTAGGCCTGTTTTGGGGCCTCCAGAGCACTGAGGAGTATTAGATTCAGTTTTTGGGTTGGGGGAAAATTCAAGGAGGTTTGCCAGGGATGTGGTAATTGCTGTGTAATGTCTACCTCTGTATTTCTCTCTAAATAGAATTCTGTATTTTTTTCTCCAATTTCATTTGAGAGCTTCATTTCTGTCAGCTATCTCTAAAAGCCATGACACATAATTTTTGCCCTTCTTCTCACCACACTGACATACTAAATGCTGTGGCAGCTGTTGCCTCAAATCCTTGTATTTTCCTCCAAAGGAGCATTCATCTCAGCCCATACTCACAAGTCTTAATGCCTTTATGGCAAAGTAGGGCTTTCCATGTGGACAGCATCAAAGCTTCTTTTTTCAAATGCTGTCCCATGGCTATAGTCCTGTTCCTGGTGGCTCACCTTATGAGTCGTCAGAATTCAGATCCAGACCAGGCAGATGATTCCCACTGCTCTCAGCTTCACCGGGCTCTGCCTCTGTTTCACATTGTCCTGCAGCCCACTTCTTGTTGCCATATCACAAATGATGTTGCAGGGGTCACCATATGTCACAGTAGAGAAGGACAAAGTGACACATATCAAGTTAAAGGTGAAAAGCAGTACCCTTTTCCAGGCAAAAGACCAAAAAAGGCCCTTATCCACTCGCATTGACTCTTTTTATCCCATCATACAAACAATGCACCAACACAATTGAGGCGAGTACAGCCCAGTCTTTAACATATATCATGTCTCATTTTTCCCCTGGGCCATGTGTGCCACTATCTTTCCTCTCCCGTGGGAGACATCCTGAAGCTGTGAGAATGAAGGTCGAATGCTTATACACAGCTTGTTATTTTTCTCTCTTACATTTCTTCTTCTTGTACTCCGATGCCATGACTTCACCAAATTTGGGTAAAGCAAGCCCATGACTTCACCTAATATGGCAAAGTGCCATCCTGATTAGTTAATAGATGTCATTACCTCAGTTGCCTATTGGGCCAATTAAAACTCAGGCAATTCTTTGTTACTTCATAACAAGCCGTGTTTCCTGGAAGCTTTGCCCTGCCTCAGTTTACCAGGGAGAAGCATGAGAGCCCACGCCATAGGCAATAAGTCTTTGCCAAAAGTTGCCTGAAACCACAGCCAGCTGTAACATGAACCACCCCACTGGCAGGTAACAACATCCTAGATCATGCAGAAGGGGTAAGACGGGAGAGCCAAGTGCCCCCAAGTCATCTGCATTACTGCCACTAGAAGTTACAGCTATTGAAAGTGAGTAAGCTGCTCCTAGCTTGAGTGCTCACTTACACAGACCTCACCAAAGCCTGTGCTGTAAGAGAAAGCATCCATAATTTCTACATGCTTATGCTGAACTGCTCCTTTTAATCACTTCTTGAACTAATAAAAAACTCCACACAAATAGAAACTATGCAGGAAAACTTGAATACAACTCTGAACTTGTAGATGCCCATGAGATTTGAGCAGTACAAATAAAAGCATGTACAGTTTCTAGATATCAGCATAAAATTACTGTTAACTTCTTTTAATTATCATCTTTAATACAACTGAGGTATGCTTTATTTTTTTTTTTAATCTTCAGTATTCCAAAATTGTTTTTTTTCCCCACTAAGATCATTCATAATACATAAAGGGGCCCTCAAGGAGAGATGGGGAAGGACTCCTTATCTGGGGATGTAGTGATAGAACAAGGAGTAATGGTTTTAAAGTGAAAGAGAACATATTTAGATCAGATTTCAAGAAGAAATTTTTTACTATGAGAGTGGTGAGACACTGGAACGGGTTAGCCAGAGAAGCTGTGGATGTCTGCTCCCTGAAAGTGTTCAAGGCCAGGTTAGAGAGGGTTTTGAACAATCTGACCTACTGAAAGGTGTCTCTACCTGTGTGTGATGGTTTGAGTGTTACCTGCACCCCCACACTTAAGAAAATCACCTAGACTAGACTCAACCAAGCTGGAAATTAAGGAATGAAGCTTTATATNGGGACATTGGAACTAGGTGATCTTTAAGGTTCCTTCCAACTCAAACCATTCTATGACTTTACACAAAACTCAAGGCACCTGTTGATCATTTGGGTGCCTCTGTAAGGTGTTAAAAAAAATGGTACTCTCTCAAATATTCTACTAAACAGCATAAGTTTGCACATTTTACAAAGTATTTAAGCATAGACTGGCTGGTCACATTGATATAAATTGTCACTGTGCCACACATTTCAAGCAACTCAGGCTACAAGAGATGCCATTCTTGGCTCCTATTAAAGTTCATCCATATGTAGCCTGAAAGAATGCTGTCACAACAGGTAACATCGTTACCCTTCACATCACCCCTCTGTACAGTAGAATCTATTCATAAGAATAAGTTAACAGTGTCATTATAGAGCTGTTTTACAGCTGGTTTTAGATAAAAAGTAAAACCAAAAAAAAACCCAACCAAACCAACAAAAAGTTAACAGGATGCAAAAATGATCTCTAGAGTAAATCTTTATGCAGGGAGAACATAGAAGAGTGACAAAGCTGGTGAGAGGCCTGGAGCACAAACGCTATGAGGAGAGGCTGAAGGAGCTGGAGGTGTTTAGTCTGGAGAAGAGGAGGCTCAGGGGTGACTTCATTGCTGTCTACAACTACCTGAAGGGAGGTTGTAGCCAGGTGGGTGTTGGTCTCCTCTCCCAGGCAACCAGCAACAGAACAAGGGGACACAGTCTTGAGCTGTGCCAGGGGAGGTCTAGGCTGGATGTTAGGAGGAAGTTCTTGCCAGAGAGAGTGATTGGCATTGGAATGGGCTGCCCAGGGAGGTGGTGGAATCACCGTCCCTGGAGGTGTTCAAGAAAAGACTGGCTGAGGCATTTAGTGTCATGGTCTGGTTGACTGAATGGGACTGGGTGTTAGGTTGGACTGGATGATCTTGGAGGTCTCTTCCAACCTGGTTGATTCTATGATTCAACAATCCTGTGATTCTATGCAGGGAGAACATATTGAGATTTATGTTATGCAAGCCTCAAACTTTGCAGCATTTCAGCTCTTGACATCCCACTTTGTTTGCAATTCATAATTGTGGATGTACATACTTTTTTTAACTTTGGCCTTATGCCTTAAATCTGATTTTCTCCTGAAAAGCTCCATTAATGTGAAGGGAAAAAAAAAGTCTTCGTTTTGCTGAATATGATTTTTCTGACACAAGCTTTAATACCCAAAGGCCTGGGTACAGCAGATCTACTTAACCGAGAGAAGCAAATAAAAAGCTTCTACAGTTTGTCTGCTCAGTATAAATCTTGTTATTGCTAAGTATAAACCCTGTGGGAGCTATTTCACTCGGAGGATTTGAAACAACATACAGGCACTTTTACCTCTAGGTCACTGTTTCAAGTCTAGCTCAGAATAATAACAACCAAGATGTATTATATTGTCTGTTGGGCCTGGAATGATCTATGCCAAATGATTTGGCACTTCAAGAGAAATCCTAATGGACCTCAAAATCATCAACTTTTTATCAACAACATCTTAATTGAAAGCCTTAGCAGACAGGTGGTGAGTTCCTTGCCTTAGGAAAACAGGTACTGCTACTTCACTGTCAGCTTAATGGACAAAAAAAAGAGCAAAATCCTGTGTTTTGGCAAGCTGCTTATTTGCTGGAAAATGCAATTTTCATCATTCTAAAAAGTCTGCAAGTTTAAAAATTAGTAAGGTGGTTTAAATGAAGATAGAATCATAGAATCACAGAATGGTCTAGGTTGGAAGGGACCTCAAGGATCATCCAGCTCCAACCCCCTGCCATAGGCAGGGACACCTCCCACTAGAGCAGGTTGCTCAAGGCCTCATCCAGCCTGGCCTTAAACGCCTCCAGGGAGGAAGCATCCACAACCTCCCTGGGCAACCTGTTCCAGTGTCACACCATCCTCGCTGTAAAGAACTTCCTCCAAGCATCTAGTCTAAATCTCCCCTCCGCCAGCTTAAACCCATTCCCCCTCGTCCTGTCATTACTAGACCTTGTCAATAGTCTCTCCCCAGCCTTCCTGTAGGCTCCCTTCAGATACTGGAAAGCCACTCTAAGGTCTCCTCAAATCCTTCTCTTCTCCAGGCTGCAGAGCCCCAACTCTCTCAGCCTGTCCTCATAGCAGAGCTGCTCCAGCCCTCTGATCATCTTCGTGGCCCTCCTCTGGACTCGCTCCAGATGTTACACTTACATTTCTGTCCCCATTTTTCAGAGTTAAATAGTTAGAAAATGCTGTTTAGCATCCTAAAGATGCAGTTTTTACTCCTTTCTGATAAGGCCTGTAATCACAGAATCACAGATTTTAGGGCTTGGAAGTGACCTCAAAAGGTCATCCAATCCAACCCTCTTGCCAGAGCAGGATCACCTAGAGCAGATCACACAGGAACAAATCCAGGTGGGTTTGAATATCTCCAGAGAGGGAGACTCCACAACTCCCCTGGGCAGCATAATACATTTTACTTTGAGAAAAAGCATCCAAAATCTGACTGCACAATGCTGTTTGGATTTAACCTCTCCAGAAGTATACAGTCTATCTTATATTCAGCAAACACTAAAGTCTTTAAAGCAGATGTTTCAGCTCTCAGGGGCATGTGTGAACCTCCACTCCCTTAACAGCAGCTAGAAAATTGTCATTACTTCTCTTGGGCTGGAATAACATTTTACAGTTTCATGCATAGTGAAATATTAGTAAGAAATGAGCTTGAGAAAACACCATATATGGATACATTATAAATAAATGGTTAGAACCTGTCTCCAGAGTAACACAAGTCTGTTTCAAAACCTTTCCTATCCTGATTAAAAAGGTAGTTTAAACCAGTTTTACCTCAGGACAAGGTCAACAAAGGCAGTCAGGTTTAATTTTTTTTTCTCTGTTGTATTGAATGGAGCTTAGGTTCCTTGACAGCTTTGGAGAACTGCAGTCTGCTTCTCAGGACTGCTGTCTAATGACCAGCTCCAAAATTAGTTTCCCTCATGTGTTCTTTTAATGACTGTGGTACATTCCACTGAGACTCTTGAGGTGTAAGTACTCACTCCAAAGTATCATTGTATGACAAACAGCCTTCTTCTTTAGCTAGCAGTGCAAAGTCCTGCACCAGAAAAAGAACAACTCCAGGCACAAATACATGCTGGTGCCACCAAGCTGGAAGACAGCTTGGTAAAAAAAGACCTGAGGGCCATGGTGTACCTCAGTTCATACAGGATTCAGCCACAAGTTCATGCTGAAAAAACAAAACAACATTAATGGTGTCCTTAGCTGCACCAGGCAAAGCAAGTCAAGGAAGGTGATTCTTCTTCTCTACTCAGCCTTAATGAGGTCACAACCTGGAGTGTTGTGTCTATTTCTAGACTCTTGAGCACAAGAGAGTGACTGAGCATAGCTGCTGACTGAGCACTCAGGGAATTTGTGAGAGTCCATTTTTGGAGACACTGAAAAGCTGTCTGGGCATGGTCTTGGGCAACTGACTCTAGGTGATACTGTTTTGATTAGGGAAGTTGGCCCAGATGACCTTTGTCATTTTGTACTCTATCTGTGGACAAAATGACAGGACAGGAACGGAATTCACTTTGTCTGTATTTAGGTCTTTATAAAGAAGCTACATAGATTAGAGGTGCATGTGGTGAGTTAGGAGCTTCCTACACACACACCATTGAAATTCACCAGATAAGATCAGGTGGCTTGGAAGTAAGATGAAGCTATATATACAGCAAAGCAAAATTTACAAGCATATATACACAATATATATACAAATGGAGAAGAGGAGGCTCAGGGGGGATCTCATTGCTGTCTACAACTACCTGAAGGGAGATTGTAGCCAGGTAGGGGTTGGTCTCTTCTCCCAGGCAACCAACAACAGAACAAGGGGACACAGTCTCAAGTTGTGCAGGGGGAGATCTAGGCTGGATGTTAGGAGGAAGTTCTTCCCAGAGAGAGTGATTTGCCATTGGAATGGGCTGCCCAGGGAGGTGGTGGAGTCACTGTCCCTGGAGGGGGGACTGTCCTATGATGGGTGCCATGGTCCAGCCGATTGGACAGGGCTGGGTGATAGGTTGGACTAGATGACCCTGAAGGTCTCTTCCAACCTGGCTTATTCTATGATTCTTCTATGAAATATTTACAGTTATATACAAATTAGAAGTAATACAGTAATCAAAACTCCCTTCTGGACAAAGAGTCTGTCCAGAAGGGGCTCAAAGCCTCTCTCTCTCTCAGACAGACAAAGAATCAGCAAAGGTTACTTGTTATCTGTTAATGGAAGATATTAAAGCAGAGCGAAGGAAAAGTGAAAAAGGAAGAAGCATTCCAGGGCAAATAGAGACAAATTATTTACCCTTTGGCTTTTCATCCCTTTTAGCAAACCAATGAATGATGTAGACTTTTTATAACCAATGATTTAATTTCTCTCATTATAATATTCCAATTAGCCTCAAACCAGCACAGGCGATCCAGTGCTGATTATCCTAAACAATTTCATAGTCTCTATTGACTTTTAACAACTAGAGACAGGAATCAGCTGCTGAACCATAGACCTGTAGTGCCATTTTTTTCCACAATGTAGGTAACAGACTTCTGTTAAAACGTAGATAAGCAGACTTCTGGTCCAAAAGTCTGCAAGTCTCTTGTAGTTCTTGTATCACATTTGTCAGGTCCATGCTGATGTCTCAGATAACGTTAGAGGAATAAAATGGCAAGAGACATGAATGTGTGAACAGTTCAGTAGAGCACTTCTTTTACATTGATTGTAATGGCAGTTTCAACACCTATATACAGACACTTAACAACCACATGCTTCCAGTCTGAAGCTTCATCCTGTCCTCTATGTCACAACAAGGTTTGAATCAGCACCCAAGTGTATATGACAAGTATATTCATATCTCATTTCTTTATACCAGATGTGCTAGATAGGAGCTAGCTAGAATGTTTTGGTGAGAAGAATTAGATTACAGGCTGTGAAAGGAAAACACTAGTGATGTCTACTTCCCTCACAGGCTTGCTGACATGTATAGAAACAAAAAGCAAAACATAGATTAGGCAGTCTCACTTCTGCTGCTGGTGAGCTCTGAGTTGCATCATTCTAACCTCACCCTCCATTTTGCTTTTCTAATCCACTTTGCTTCCTAACCCCCATGGATGAACCTCCATTCTTCCTTAGGACTGGGGTAAGGTTGAGAGGGGTAGGGGGAAGGTGAAGAGGCAGTTGAGAGCCCCTCCTGGGGACTCAGGTTTCTGGGAGGGGAGTTGTGTTTCTGTATTACCTTTTACCTTGTATATTTCTGTCTATATCTGTATATACTGTAAATATCTGCTTGTATATCGTGCTAGCTGTAAATATAAGCTTCATTCATATTTCCAGAGCTGGTTGAGTCTAATCTGGGTGATTTCTAAAGTGGGGGGGGGCGGGGAACACCCAAACCGTCACACCAGAATTGTGCTCAATTATCTGAATTATTCAGATAAAACAGCAAGGGGTAAGGGTGAACTGAAGCTCATAACACTATTGAGTTTTCAATACTAATGATTTATCTGATGAAACTGTCCAAAGTTAGTGTCTGAACTACCAAGGTAAAAATATCTACAAACAGCTAAGAAAATCAGTTGCAAAATATTATGCAGATTTAAAATAAATAAATATTTTTAATGATTTGTTTTTAAACTACTTGTAAAAAAAAAATAAACCTTTTACATGTGTAGTATGGGAAATATGGTCTAGTGTGCATTCATATTAAAGATATTCTTCCATCTGATCTTGGTGATGCAGAAATGCCTAGGATGTTCAGCTTTGCTCTAACAAAACCCAGGTGACAGGGAGATTGAATGCTGCTGCTTGAAGCAGTAAACTTGCCTGTCAAATCCAATTTTATTTAAACATTTTCAGCAGGAACAATATGAAGTCAAATATGACTATTAAAAGCTCTATAATCATAACTGAAAAGCTGCTGAAGAGCATAGCGAGAAGCAAGTATGCAGCACACTAATAGAGGAAACTCACCCAACGCTTACCTGAAAAAGCAGATGAGAAGATCAAGAAGATATAAAACTATTTAAAGCTTAGAGTCTCGCTCATAATACTAGCAGAACTGTAATTTGACTATATAAGTTTAGGAAACCAAGACTTCCTTTTTCTGCATTCTGGTATACTTTAAACAGAATGGTGTATCTGTTCTTCAAGCACAGTTCAGACAGTCCATAAGTTCCAGGAAGCATCAGGGACTCCTCATGCAGGCTGTCGAGGCAAGACTATGCTTAAAAAGAGTCAAGATCAGCAGGCACTGATGGCGACAGGCTAAGCTGATGCGGGTATTGAGCCTCAGGACAGACTGGAGTGAGATTCCAGGTGAAGCTGGTTGAAACCAGTAAGACCCGTTAGTGCTCTGAGTATGTTCCTGTCAATCTTTACCTTTACCTGGAACACCTTGTCTGGTATCAATGGATCTAAGATTAGGAAGCAACTTCCTGTCCAGGTCTTAAACACATCTGTTACTTGATGATTTCCCATATCAGCTACATATATTCTGCCTCAACACAAGGGGGAACTTTACTGTAAGGGTTACAGAGCACTGGAACGGGCTACCCAGAGAGGTTGTGGAGTCTCCTACTCTGGAGACTTTCAGTGCCTATCTGGATACATTCCTCTGTGATCTGTGCTAGGTTGTGTGGTCCTGCTCTGACAGGAGGGTTGGACTTGATGATCTCCTTTGGTCCCTTCCAACCCCTAATATGCTGTGATGTGACCTCCACTTGGACATGGATCCATTGACAGACACTATTTATCCATCAAGCCAATTTTTTATCCATCAAGTGGTCCATCCATCAAACCCATATTTTACCATTTTAGAGATCAGGATGTTGTGTGGGACAGTGTCAAAGGCTTGCTCAGGTCCAGATAAATGACATTGGCTGCTTTCCCCTTGTCCAGTGATGTTGTGACTTTGTCATATAGAAGGCCACCAGTTTTATCAGGCACAGTTTGCCCTTGGTGAAGCCATGTTTATTGTACCCAGTCACCTTTTCATTATTCTTCTGCCTCAGCAGTGCCCCCAGGAGGATCTGCTCCATAATCTTACAGGGCACAGAGGTGAGAGTGACTGGCCTATAGTTCCCTAGATCATCCTGCTTTCCCTTTTTGAAAATGAGGGTTATGTTTTCCCTTTTCCAGTCAACGGGGACTTCACGGGACTGCCATGACTTTAGGAGTATAATAAAGAGTGGTTTAATGACCTCATCTGCCAATTCCCTCCGTACTCATGGGTGTATCCCATCAAGTCCCATGGACTCGTACACTCTCAGATCCTTCATGCAATCATGAACCTGGTCTTCACTTAAAGCAGGCAGTTCTTTTGTTCTTTATCTTCAGAGATTTCAGGAGCGTGGCTGGAGCCTTTGCCAGTGAAGACTGAGGCAAAGAAGTCATTGGGAACCTCGGACTACTTCATGTCACTTGTCACTGGTTCCCCTGTTTCTTTCCTGAGGGGGCCCATGCCTTCCTTAATCTTCTTTTTGCCTTTAAGATACCTATAGGAACTTTTGCTATTCCACTTGATCTCCTTGGCTAGATTTAATTCTAACTGAGCTTTAGCTTTTCTAACCATGACTCTTGCTGCTCAGATAGCTTCCTTATATGTCCCCCATTCTAGCTGTTCTTTCTTCCACTCCTTGTACAGTTTCTTTCTCTGCGTGTCTAGGAGCTCCTTGCTCACCTCTGCTTCTCAGAGCTAATCAGTGACCACCCAGCTTCCCAAATAACACAGACACTGTTTGAGATAAACAGGCAAGGAAAGTATAGACTAAAACAATAAATACCTTTTGCATGTGTGTAAGAGCTAGTATTAACATGTAGGAAATTGCTAGATTACATGCACAAGTCAGTTAATAGGTCTAGAACGATGGTCCAGGAAAGGATTTAGATGTCTCTTTAGACTGTCTTCTTCCTGTCTTTCTCAAGTTTTTGAACCAGATTAAAATAGTCAGCTTTCTTAGTCATCAGTATACAGTTTAAGCAGCGATAGAATCTGTATCAAGTCCTTTTTTCTGTATCACTGAAACTCCAGTTTTGTTTCCAGTGTTTGGTCAGGAATGCAGTAACTAGCATTCCCTGAAAAACATCTGCATCATATTGTATAATTCAGTATATTCTAATGTTGTATTTCTCAAAGGTTCCATGTGTCCAGAGCATCCATTGCATCTGACTGGAACAGTCCATAAATATTCTATGCTTTCAGAATATAACATCTGGCACCCTTGCTATTAGCCTTTCACTCTCCATTTTATTTATATTATAATTTTGGTAATGGCTTTTCAGTTCAGACACGATGCCCTGTGTCAAAGTACATCTTATTAGTATTTGGAAACTACACTGAGAGAGTATTTATGTCAAAAACTTGCTTATCATCATTTCTAGAATACTGAGAACCATAACAGATATTACAGTTGTCTCAGTGTTCTGTATTATTAATGCAAACAGCTGCAAGTGTTGCATGTTGCAGTAGGCTGAGCTGAGACTTACCATATTTTGACATATGAGTAGTTAACCTAAGTTCAGAATTGGTACATTTCTTTAGAGAAGTGTTAAACTACTGTTAGCAGTTAAAAGGGAGGAAATTAGCTGTCTTTGAGCTCCATCTGGTACATACTGAGATACCAAACTGTTCTTAATAAAACTCCGAATCTGACTAAGTGTTTATACAAAGTAGAAGGTGAAAAGAACTGTGGGATAAAGAGAGTAAGTAGTTAATATATACTTCAATATCTGCAAAAACAAAACAGAAAAAGAAAGATATAGAAATAATATTAAATTATGGTATTACTATGGCATAAAGGGCCACAAGGATGATCAGAGGGCTGGAGCACCTCTCCTATGAGGACAGACTGAAAGAGTTGGGGCTGTTCAGTCTGGAGAAGAGGAGGCTCCCAGGCGACCTTATTGTGACCTTTCAGTATTTGAAGGGGGTCTACAAAAAAAGATGGGGAAGGACTTTTTAGGCTCTCAGGGAGTGAGAGGACTAGGGGTAATGGAGCAAAGCTGGAGGTGGGGAGGTTCAGACTGGAAGTGAGGAGGAAGTTGTTCAGCATGAGGGTGGTGAGAGCCTGGAATGGGTTGCCCAGGGAGGTGGTTGAGGCCCCATCCCGGGAGGTGTTTAAGGGCAGGCTGGATGAGGCTGTGGGCAGCCTGATCTAGGGTAGGGTGTCCCTGGGCATGGCAGGGGGCTTGGAACTAGATGATCCTTGTGGTTCCTTCCAACCCTGACTGATTCTATGATTCCATGATTCTAATGCATTTTATTGGAAGTAAAGGTCCCAACTAGAATTCCAGTATACTATAGAGAGAACTGTGTATATATAGGAAAAGTTATCTGGAGGTAGAATTTTTATTAGCATTTTTTATTACCCAGCATTGTTTAGTAGTTGTAATTTACCCCATAGTAGAACACAGAAAATAAAAAGGAAACAAAAAAGGAAAAGGTTTTTTTAAAAATGGCAAAATCAAAACAAATCAAACTAAAAACAGATACCTGGTTCCTTTAAGCCATTTGGAAGCTGCAGCCCTATATGTTGAAGAACTTGAAATATCCTTGTTAAGAAGTGTAGTGGTTTAGTTTTATAGTAAAGTTGCAAAGAATTAAAAACAAAGAAGAAATGACAGATGGTATACGACTGGAGACCTGCAGGAATGAAAATTTCCTGGACCAAATCTCAAGGTACTCAGAATCACAAGACTCCATTTATAGAGGGATTATCTCTCAGAAACCAAAGACAACCAACCATACATCAACTAAAGGAGAATCCATCCTTGACCTACTTGCAAATAGAGAGAAATTGATTGAAATTGTGACAAAGATAGTGAAATGTGGAACCAGCCACAACGAAGTAGCTGAATCTAGAGAAATAATTAATGAGTTCACAAAGCACAATAGTACAAGGGTGTTGGATTTTGTGAAAGAAAATTAGGTTTAAATCCATAACAATTGAGGAGCCAGCAAATTTCCGGACACATTCCCAAGATAGTGAGGGTAAGAGAGGCTTACTAGGACATTTCATGCTATGTCATTTGAGCCAATAATTGAGAAACTCCCAAAGCTGATCTGCATGACTTTATGCATTATACAATGTCCATGGTCCCACTTATTCACTGCATCCTACTGTTCCATTCCCTGCTCAGGTCATCTTCATATTCAGTGTCCCTCCCATATATCTGTGTAGCAGAAGAATATAGGTACTAATGCCAAGTATCAAAATAGTAAATCCAAAGTTCGCTCATACAAATGCCCATAATAATTTGGACCTAGACATCCAGAGAGCAGCAAACAGAGGAAAATAGTAAGCCTAGATTTACAGGATTTAAACTCTTTAAAAGAATGGAGTTTCTGAAGCCAGAATAACAACAACAGTAACAATATAATGTAATGTAATTATAATAGTGGGGGAAATGGTTGTACAAGTGGTTAGGCAGTGATCCTGTCTAAAAATCTAATTTTACCAACAAATTAAATTATTCAGCTTTGTAGGTAAAGTTTATATGTAATTCTTTTACCATATAAGCTGAAAAAAACACATTTCAAGCAACTAAAAAAAAAAACAAATAAACAAAAAAAAATAAACACCTCAAACATCTGGAGGGATTTTGACATAAATTAAACCAATGTGTTAAAAGTACAAGGGTTCTGAGTCATATCAGCTTGTTCATCTTATTAAATTCTGATAGACTCCAGAGAAAGTATGGACTCCACTCTGTGTATTGGGATGCAGACTTTCATGCATTTAATAGAAATTGTTTGGGAGATTGCTGGCAAGTGAAAAAAAAAAACAACCAAAATCATGCTAGAAAACAATTAAATCAGTTTAAAGCATTTAGGAATAGAGTAGCAACAGTCATAGTCTTTAGCGGAGAGCACATAACCTTCTAGCAAAGTATTACTTAGGCATAAAAAGATACTTCAGCTTTTTATCATTCTTGATATATCACACATCACATCAGGCAAATACATTTGAGGTCTACAGGATGTTTAGAGGGAGTGCTTTCTAAATTTCACTTAACTGGGGCTAAAATGCTGTGTAAGTCACTATATTTCTTCTATTTTTCCTTTCACATTACTAAAGGAGGGAGATCTGGAATTTGTTGCCTGTTATGATTTATCAGCTTCTACTCTGCATAATCAGTTTCTTTGGTGTAGGTATTCTCTGTGTGTCCTACACGTCTGATCCAGATGAATAGTAGATAGGCTTTACTGGAGATTGTACAATAAGCCTTTGAGATCCAGACAGAAGACTATTGCGAGACAGATCTCATTGTTATTATGACAGACCTTTTTCACCTAATTATTTCATCTTAGATATTGCAATACTTTAGTGGCTCAAACAGTATATTTCTACATATCTTTCTAATTACAAGACTTTTCACCAGCTGATCGTATCTGCCCCAGAGGATCAAAGAGGTCACTTTCTCACCTGCTTGATCTAATTCAAGTTTCTAGTGCATGCTTCACTGTCACAGATGATCACGTTAACAGTTCTTGGCACATCTTGCTAAACATATGTACCAAATACTTGCTATTACTTTTATTCAGACTGAATCCAAAAGCCCAGTCCTGAAAAATTAGTGATGCCAACACCTTTCACTATTAACTATACAATTTCTTAGTGTCTTTAGAAATTTTACTGTTCCATTAAAAAAAAAAAAAAAAAAGAAAAATTATAAAATTGCTTAAATTAAGCAATTTGAATAGCAAATTACATTCCTGTAGCAGAAAAATAACTGTTAGAATGATGAAAAAGACCAGTAGACAACATTCCCGTTGCAAAACTACTGATGATGCTAGCAGAATCCTTCCCCAGACACTCAGTGACGGTCATCACAGTTTTGTTTTACAGGATTCCATCAATCAGAAATCAATGTATTCAGTGCTGCAGTATTTTGTTTATTGCCTTGTAGTGGAGGCTCACATAGGCCCAAATAGGCTTACTTAGGCCTTGCCTTGCCTGGACATGTTTTCCTGCCCAAACATGTTTTTCTGCCCAAACCAGAGGCAAACACATTAAACAGACATTAGGGGCACAATAGACCTGGTGCCCTAAAGTCTGGCCTGTCTAAGGTCCAGGTTGTAAACAGGTTATATAAGGTGGTTGCAAACAGGTTGCATAAGCCCAAGCACTTGGTGTGTGATTCACTTATGCTATCCCCACATTTGGGGGTACTAGACCTGTGGACCCTTCCTAATTTGGTGTGTTTTAGCTGACTGCCAGAAGCCTATTGGTCAATATTGTGGCCAAAGGACCATGAATCTTGGCTCATATCTGATACATAGGGCAATCCAGGTAAACAAGAGGCTCTTGCCACTCTCTCCATTCACCTCCCTGTCTGCCTGCTGCCTGGGGCCACTACCTTTGTTCGCTCAACGTGACCCCTTTGTTCCACGACACCCTGCACCGATCCAGTGAGTGATGGAATGAGGTGTTCCCGGCTGGACACCGCTCCAGCCCACTGTACCGATCCAATGAGTGATGGAATGAGGTGTTCCCGGCCGGACACCGCTCCAGCCCACTGTACCGATCCAATGAGTGATGGAATGAGGTGTTCCCGGCCGGACACCGCTCCAGCCCACTGTACCGATCCAATGAGTGATGGAATGAGGTGTNTCAGTCTGATCATGTCCATGGAATTTGCTCAGACAGCATGCCCCAAATTCGAATTGAACCATTAGCTCCACGAGAATCAACTACGTGGCTTTCATTATATATATGTTTTGGGACCACAGATACTGAACCTTCCAACTCGTGAGTACTCAGACTCTCTTGATTCAAGTTGCTAAGAAATCTTATTAACTTTGCCAGAGGCACTTTATGCCACCAGACTCTCCGACCCGAACATTTCTAAAACCTCTACCAAGTTGCTTAATTTGGCTGTAAATAGACATTCTATAAAAGAGTTTCACTAACCATGTACAAAGAAGTTGTGTGGGATAACTGTACGTAAGTTTGGGGGAAATTCTCTTTGTATATATTAATGAATTATTTAATAACCTTCAAATCAGCCTCAGATCTCACCCAAACTCAAATTCAAACCCCTCCACAACATACCTGTATAAATAAATGATATATCAATTTTTTGGTTTTACAGGAAGTTCATGTGCTCACATTACACTAAAGCTAAACAAAATACAATTAACGACATTTGGGTTCTTCTCTAGGTGAAATGAAGCCTTCGATAAGAGTGAAAATGAAGGTCACAGGGAGGTGGTGGAGTCACCGTCCCTGGAGGTGTTCAAGAAAAGACTGCATGAGGCACTTAGTGCCATGGTCTAGTTGATTGGCTAGGGCTGGGTGCTAGGTTGGACTGGATGAGCTTGGAGGTCTCTTCCAATCTGGTTCATTCTATAATTCTATGATTCTTTATCATAAATACATTTAATACCCACGGGCATGGGTGAGGCTACAGATAATGTATTATCTTACAGTAGGTTTCAAAACGTATGTTGCAAAATAGGGTTCTTCACATTATCCACCATCTTCCTAAGCAGAACTCGTTGTTATCTAAAATTTTCCAGAGGAAATAGTGTCTTTCCTTTATGCTCTTATTTTACTTGCTTCCTCTCCATACACTAGAGATGAAAACAAATAATTTAAATTAACAAACTGACAATAAAAAAGGTCTGTTCCGAATGCTGCCCATGGGTCTCTGAAATGATGAAAGCACTTTGCATTATAAGATTTCTCTAGTCTCTGAACAAGAATCCTAGTTTGAAAGACTGAAAATCTCCCTGAAGTCTGAAACACTTCAATAATTTAGATTAAATTTAAATTGTGCTACACTTTACAAGCCCAGAACCATAGTCACAACTTTACTGGATAGCTTATAAAAATTTGAACTGCTCCAATAATTTTAAATCTTGTAGAAGCCTAGCACCTTCCAAATTAAAGTGCTAATAAAAAAAATTAGCACTGAAATTTAAATCTCTGGGTGCAGCATGATTTAAAATCATTGAAGCCTTTCCATTTTTTATGAGGTCTCTGTGTAGAAGTGACTGGAAAAGCATTTTCAGTACAATAGAAATAAGTTAGAAAAGAAAACAAAGAAGAACTGTGTGCTAGTTTGAGCCTAGCCAGAATGTTTTGGTGAGAAGGACTAGATAATAGGCTGAGAAATTAAAACAATGGTGATGTCTACTTCACTCACAGTCTTGCTGAGATGTGTAGAAAGGAAAAGCAAAACATTAGATAGTCACTTCCCTTGGGTATTTTACTCTGGGCTTTGCTCTGGGCTCTTTGCCTG
>WAAF01002164.1:0-64703 GCA_013400475.1 Tricholaema leucomelas
ACTGAACAGCCCCAACTCTTTCAGTCTGTAGAGTTTAAACTCCATGCAGCTACCTCTGGAGAATGTTCTCTGTTGGTTGCAGTGAATCTCAGGAAGCTGCTCCACCCCAGATCCTTCCCCTGCTTTGGTGCCCTTCTCCAGCCCCTCAGTGTCCGTTTTGGAGTGATGGCCCCAAAACTGAACCCAGCATTCAAGCTGTGCCCTCACCAGCACTGAGCTCAGGGACACAATCCCTGCCCTGCTTCTGCTGCCCACACCAGTGCTGATCCAAAACTGAGCCCAGCTTGTCCTGAGCTCCTGAAGAGATGAGCAGATTTGCTTAAAAAGCCTTCTAGGGAACATGAAAACAGTGAAAGTGGCTGGGAAAGGAGAGAAAAAAAAAACCCCAAGTCCTAAAAGAGAGCCCAGAAAGGCATCACGAGAAGCTAATGGTGGGGAATTGAGAGGAGCTGGTGGGAAGGAGCAGAGTGGATGGGATGGGGCTCGTGGGTGTGCTGCTGCAGCAGGGGGTAAATCAGCATCACTCAGGGCTTTGAGTGCACTGCAGACAGGGCTGAGCTGCAGAGGGTGTTTCAAAGCTGTCATTTGGCTTGCAAAGCTGGGCCATGCTAGCAGCTCTCCAAGGCCATCATTACACTATCAGGCTGCCCTCCCTCCCCTCCAGGCCTTTGCCTTTCACAGGTTTGATGAAGAAGGGGAAAGAATTTTAGATTGCATCAACTCCCATAAAGTGCTCGTTGGGCAGCTTGTGAGCACTGAAGTTGAAAAGGCAGAGGCTGAGCAGTGTTTGCATGCACCCAGATCAAACCAGAGACACAGCAGAGATGAAAACCAGGCAGAGGCACCAGCAAGGGCTCAGCAGGGCCTTTGCCAGCTCTCTAGGCAAATTGCTTCCTTCAAAGCAGCTCCTTGAGAGCTCTGCTGAAAGCTCTGCCTTGTTTGCTCCTTGCTTTGCTCTTCTCCCACCCCTGAAGTCAGCTAAGTGCTGCCTCCTCCCTTGTGATCCCTGCTGAGGAGCTCTGCTGGGGCACTCTGCCAGCTGTGGAAGGCTTTTACAACACCACAGACCCACTTCTGCTCCTCCTTCTTGCTGCTTGACACACTTAGCAGCAAAACGCTGCAATTACCTTCTCTGGCAGAGCCATTTTGGGTTAAAAAGAGCCTCTCCTGCAGTGGATGGAACACTTGAAACCCTTAGGCACCCTGAATGCTCTCCATGTGCTGGAGATCAGCTAAGTGCTGAATCCAGTTGGTGGCCTGGGGAAGAAGCTTCACAGAACCACAGGATGGATTGGGTTGGAAGGACTCTTGGAGATCATCTAGTGCCAAGCCCCCTCCCATGATGGTCTTCAAGGTCCCTTCCAACCCAACCCATTCTATGAACCTATGAATTGTTCTGCCTAAGCTTGGTTCTCTTGCACCCTCTCCTCCCTCCAGCTGCATCTGCAGTGAAGGTGGCAGGTTGGTTGCTGTGCTGGGTGAGGGGCTCAGAGTTTCAGCTGGTGGGATTGGATCCAGCTGCTGACTGAGGTGTGGGGAGCAGAAGCGAGGCCCAGACTGACAACTGCTGCAGGAACCCAGCAGAGACTTTGAGAGTTCAGAAACCAGCAGTTTACTTCTCTATGTGGCAAGGTCAGAGAGAGTCACAGATTGCATGGGGTTGGAAGAGATTCTCAGAGGTCATCTTGCCTTGCCCAACCACCCTGCAGGCAGCAGGGACACCTCCAAGTAGAGCAGGCCGCACAGGTCCACTGCAGGGAACTCATCTGGCAGGAGGGAGAATTGTGTTCAGCTCAGGATGTGCTCAGCTGGACACATTCATCTCTCCTGAAGGCTGCTTTAAGGTGGTCTGCTCCTTGCTGTCCTGCAGGTTTGTTGTTGAAGGCCACATTCCATACCTGAACGTTTTCCAGGACTTCCCAGAGAAGATGAAGTTGTGTGGCCCTGATGTGAGGATCTTCTGTGTAGAGGTAATGTTCTTCTGCAGGGCAAGGACTCATGGCTTGGCTGGATGGAGACTTCACTGGGCCAAGAGCTGCCTGCTGGCCAGGCCCAAAGTAGGGGGCAGTGGAGTTGAGTCCAAGGGAGGCTGCACAGCAGTGCTGCTGCCCAGGGCTCAGTGCTGGGCCAGCTCTCTTGAATGGCTTTATCATAGAATCAGCCAGGTTGGAAGAGACCTCCAAGATCATCCAGTCCAACCTATCACCCAGCCCTGTCCAGTCAACTAGACCATGGCACTAGGGAGTCTGCAGGTGGCACTGAGCTGGGTGGCAGTGCAGGGCTGCTGGAGGGTAAGGAGGCTCTGCAAAGGGACCTGGCCAGGCTGGATCTGTGGGATGAGGTTCAAGAAGGCCACAGGCTGGGTCCTGCACTTGTCCTTTATCACAAACTGGGGGGGAATCATGGAGTCATTGAATGGTTTGGGTTGGAAGTGGCCTCTGAAGCTCCTCCAGTCCATCCCCAGGGACATCCCCAACTAGAGCAGGTTGCTCAGAGCCCATCAAGCCTGACCCTGTAGGGCTCCAGGTGTTGACGCTGCTTGTGCTAAGCTCGTGTCTGGTGTGTGTCGTTGCTGCTGAGCTGCCAGGAACAGCTGGATTTGGGCAGCTCTTGGCTTCCATCTCCCTCTGTGATGCTGCCAGCTGCACCCTTCAGCTGCCACTGTGCTGCCTGCCCACCCTCAGCAAGCCTCCTGTGCCCTGAGCACCAGGCCCAGCTCTGTGCTCCTGGGCAGTGTCCATTCCAGCCCCTCCAGTCAGTCTGCCTTCCTCGCCTTTGGAATCCCTGCTCCCTGACTTCCCTGCAGTGTTCCCCCAGCACTGCAGGCCCAGCTTTGTGCAGTGCCAGCAGTTCTGGACCACATCACAGGGCTGGGAGCTGCAAACCTTCCTACCCTCCCCCTCCTCCTGTGCTGCAGAACTCATGCTGCCTGCTGCAGCTTGCTGCTTTAGCTGCTGGGGCAGCATAGCTGTGGGGCACCCAGGAGATGAGGGAGCAGGAAGTCATCCTCAGCCTGCAGCCTGCCCTCTGCTCTCCTGCCTGCTCTCTGGGCAGTGTTCCACAGACACCCTGATGGCAGCTGAGACACTGCCAGGGTCTGCTGGGCTCTAAGGCTGGGCAAGAGCTGGCCAAGTCTGGACAACTTCCCTTTCCCTGCCCCCTTGGTACCCCCTTGGTGGCCCTCTCTTTTTTAGTGCTGTTTGACCCTTGCCAGCACTTCTGCATCACTGCTGCTCTGCCACTGATCCTTCTGCTGCCCACCTTGCTGTGCCACCCCCAATCAACACTCACTTCTCTGAGGATCTGGAGATCTGATTGCTGAGGTGAACCTCCCCAGACCCTCCTCCACTTGGCTTCTTTGTTCTGCCCTCTTTGCTTTCCAGCAGAGCAGCTCTGGAGTTCTGAGGACACTTTGGAGCCTCAGCGAGCTTGGGGTGGGTTTGGTTTGGGTCTCCTTCAGCTGTTCCTTAAAGAAAGACAAAGAGGGTTCCAGAGCAGCTTCTGTGGGGGCTGGAGCTGCAGCCAGCTCTGCTCTGCTCTCCTGACCTGGGGGAGGTTGCTTGGCTTGGCTGCCAGGATATTTTTAGCTTCCATATTCCCCATTCCCATTGTATCCTTTGCTCAGGATCTGTGCCAAACCAATAATTCCATCCCTCCTGAGCCTCCCTTTTTGCATGTGTTTAAATCCCACATGTTAGTGTGGGGAGGCTTTGATGGCTGCAGCCTCTTTAGCTGGTGGAGACACCACCTTTGTGTTTCACACAGCTCCTCAGCCACTTCCTTGAAGCTTCTGGTGTGTAAATGACCTGAGCCTCTCCTCCTCCCAGCATTTGCTTCCTGGCAGACAGAAGATTTCTCTTCCTTTGGGTGATTTGAACCAGCTGGGGTCCTTTTCTTCTTCCAGTTCCAGAACAATCTTCTTGCTGCTGCTTCATCTTCATTCCAGGACTTGCCCAGTCACCTGTGGCATTGGAATGCCAGGATTTGGGGGTGGATTTCTTTGGCTGCCCTGCTCTTCAGTCTCATTCCCCTCTTGTCTTGCTGCTGTGTTGTTCCTTGCCTTTTCTTTTTTGGTCCCTGAGCGCTGTGCAGTCACAGTCACAGCACTGGGTGGTTGGCAGAGCCCTCTGGATGGTCAGCAGGCTGTGCTTTAGGGGGTTGTATGTGGAGATCATGGAGCCAGAGAATGGTCTGGGATCATTGAGTCCAACCATCAGCCCAACACCACCGTGGCCCTGAGTGCCATGGGCACTGCCTCTGCTTCTCAGGAGGAAGTTCTGCAGTACCAGGGTGGGGAGACTGTGGCACAGGTTGTGCTGCCTGTGGGTGTTCAAGGCCAGGCTGGATGAGGCCTTGGGCAGCTGAGTCTAGCTGAGAGGTGACCCTGGGCATGGTGGAGTAGATGACCTCTGAGGTCCCTTTTAACCTTATCTGTGCCAGGATGCCATGAAAAAGGCCATGGGTCTCTCGTGGTTTTCCCTTTATCCCACCATACAGGAGGGATGTGACAGCCCCACCTGGAGGGTGATGGCCTCCCAGGACTGCCCGTGGAGAGCTCTGGAGCTTGTGCTGTCTTACCTAGGAGCTGCACAGTTTGGTCCTGTTCACTGGCCAAGGTTTAAGTGTGGAGCTTGTGTCCTTGTGCAGAAGTGCCCCAGCGCAGGCCTTGTCTGCTGGGCTCACAAATCTCTGCTCTGGCATGCAAAGGACCTTGAAGATCATCTAGTCCCAAGCTCCCTGCCAGGGAGGCTGTGCCCATGGCAGAGGACTTGGAACTAGATGATCTTCAAGGCCAGGCTGGATGGTACAAGGTTGAGCACCTCCAGGGAGGCTTCCACAGCTTGCCTGGGCAGCCTGTCCCAGTGTGTCCCAGCCTGTGCAGTGTGTCCCAGCTCAGGCAGCCTGTCCCAGTGTGTCCCTGTCTGGGCAGTGTGTCCCAGCTCGGGCAGCCTGTCCTAGTGTGTCCCTGCCTGTCCCAGTGTGTCCCTGCCCAGGCAGCCTGTCCCAATGTGTCCCAGCCTGGGCAGCCTATCCCAGTGTGTCCCTGCCCAGGCAGCCTGTCCTGGCATGTCCCCGCTCTAACTGAAGAGTCTCTCTCTGGTCTTCAGCCTGATCCAAGGTGGTTCAGAGTTGCCCTGTGGCCAGCAGGTTGGCAGACCCCAGCCCTGAGCCTCAGCCTCTGCTCCTGCTGCTTTTGGCTGCCAGCAAGGTGGCAGTGGGAGGTGGTTCTGAGCACTTCCTCTGCTTGAAGCTTTTGTGCCTTGTGACCACCTAAGAGCCCAGGTCCGGAGCGGTTTGCAGTGGGTGCAGAGGAGCCAGAGCAGTGTCTCTGGCCCAGGCCAGCATTGTTCAGCAGAGCCACAGCCACTTTGGTTTGTAAATGCGCCGAGGAGCTGCAGATTTGCCTGTGAGTGCTGGGGGCAGGATTGCTGCCAGGCAGCCTGCAGGGAGCAGCAGCCCGGAGCACTTCCCATGGATTGAGGGAGGAGTTGCTGTGTGGTTTTGGTGGTTGCCTGCTGGATCCAACCAAAACCAGGACTTGGCTGGAGCCTGCAGCTTTCAGGGCTCCCTTTTAGGGGTGGTTCAGCTTTGCCCCGATGGGTTTGTAGTGAGCCCTGCAGCTCCCTGTGGCATTTCTTCTTCTGGGAGCTAGGCTGGGTCCTGACCAGAAGCCACCTCCTGACAGCATCTTCCTTCCTCACTTGATTGTGGGTTGTGAATAGGAGAGAGCTGAGCAGGGGGACTGTGGTGAGAGGATGAATGTTTCTCTCTCCTTGCCTGCACTCAGCTCTTGTGCTGGGGGCCAGGCCAAGCTCCCAGAGTTTGCTTGCTGCTGGCACTCAGGGTGGTGACCCACAGCATGCACTGGGCTGCAAGGGACCCTCCAAGGGCATCTTACCCAACCCCCTGCAGGCAGCAGGGGCACCACCAGCTGGACCAGGCTGCATAGGGGCACATCCAGGCTGACCTTGAATGTCTGCAGGGATGGGGCCTTCAGCACAGCCCTGGGCAGCCTGTGCCAGGGTCTCCCCACCCTCACTGTGCAGAACTTCTCCTGATGTCCAACCTAACATAACAGAATCCCAGCACAGCTTTGAAGGGAAAAACCCTTTCAGCTCTTCCAGCCCATGCCTTCTATTGCACTGGAACTTCAACAGATCAAGAGCAGGATCAGCAGTGGCTTCCTGAGCGAGTTTGGGTGTGAGTGGAGCTGCAGAACCCTGAGAGCATGTCCCAGGTGCTCCTGTGGCTGTGGCTGCAGGCTCCTATGGCAGTGCTCTTCAGGAGGGACAGCTGCAGGGAGTCACTCCAGGTCCCTGGGAGGTTTGTCTCACTGCCTAGAGAGGAGGGAAGGAAGTTCCTCTGTGCACTTTGGTGTTCTGCATGCTGCATCTGCTCATTCAGCTGTGGGCATCATGGATGGGTTGGCTTGGAAGTGACCTCAGAGACCATCCAGTGCCAACCCCTGCCGTGGGCAGGGACACCTCCACCATCTCAGGCTGCTCAAGGCCTCATCCAGCCTGACCTGGAATACCTCCAGGGAGGGGCATCCTAGGAGGGGTTGGGTTAGAAGGGATGTTGAAGATCATCTATTTCCAAGCCCCCTGCCATGGGCTGTGCCATGGGCTTGGAACTAGATGGTCTTCAACCTTCCATTAGCTCAAGTTGCTCAAGGCCTCATCCAGCCTGGCCTTGAACACCTCCCTCTGCTGCTGAGGACCTGTTCCCAGCCTGTGCACCTCTGCTGTGTCAGAGCCTCTTCTCCTGGCTGACATTTGCCTGAGCTGCAGTGCCTTGGGGTTTGTGCTGGAGAGGCTCTGGTGCAGCTATTTAAGGAATCCAGGTGAAGCCAGGAGCTGCCATTCTTGTTTGGCTGCACCCAGAACCTGCTCAGAGCCGTCAGGTGGGAGCTGCAGGCAGTGTGCTGGGCTGCTGCCCCCTGCCCCAGCCACCACTGAGCATGATTTGGTTGGCTGGGCTTTGGAGATGGCTCTGGTCTTGGAGATGTGGAATGGGGGGGAAAAGGCCTCTGAGATCAGCCAGTCCAGCACCACCATGGACACCAAACCATGGCCCCAAGAGCCATGGCCACACAGGGCTGGAACACCTCCAGGCATGGGGACTGCACCACCTCCTTGGGCAGCCTGTGCCAGTCCCTGACCACTCCTGCACCAAAGACATTGTTCCTCCTCTGCAGCCTGCCCTCCCCTGGCAGACTCACCTCTCTCAAGGCTGCTGTCTTGCTGTCTGGGGGATCTTTTCCCTACCTCTGTGTTTTCTTCATGGAATCTCAGAATGGCTCAGGCTGGATGGGAGCTCAGAGCTCAGCTCCTCCAACCTCCCCACCGTGCCCAGGGACACCTCTCAGCTAGACTCAGCTGCTCAAGGCCTCATCCATCCTGGCCTGCAACACTCCCAGGCAGGAGGCAGCCACAGCCTCCCTGGGCAGCCTGGGCCAGACTCTCCCCACCCTCACACTCAACAGCTTCTTGCTCAGCTCCACTCTAATCCTGCTCTGTCTCAGCTCCAAACCATTCCCCCTTGGCCTGCCTCAGACACCCTCAGCACAAGTCCCTCTGCAGCCTTCCTGCAGGATCCCTTCAGCAGGTGCTGTGGCAGCCGTGCAGGCAGGCAGGCAGCAGTGCAGGATGGAGAGCAGCAGGGCTGAGGCTTTTGCTGGAAAGAGCTGAGGAGGAAGTTGCCTGCTGAGAGGGTTCTGTAATCACCTCCATCAGGGGCGCCTGCTGTTGTGTAACAGAAACTGCAGCTTGCCCATACCTGTCCTGGGCATTGCTGCAGAGGAGAGCAAACAGAGCCACCATGGATGGGATTCCAGGAAACTTCTTCCCAAAGCTCTGCAAGCTCAGTGCGGGAGGAGGGTTCAGCTCCCTGCTGCACCACTCCCTCCTGGGCCTGACAGGAGCCTACAAGAGCTGGGGAGGGACTGGAGCCCTTGAGCAGCCTGAGCTGGTGGAAGGATCAGGATCAGGAATGGGTCAAGAACTGGCTGGAGAGCTGAGCCCAGAGAGTGGTGGGGAATGGTGCCACATCCAGCTGGCAGCTGGCACCAGTGGTGTGCCCCAGGGATCAGTGCTGGGCACAGTCCTGTTCAATGCCTTTAGTGATGATCTGGAGCAGGGGATTGAGTCCAGCATCAGTGAGTTTGCAGATGACACCAAGGTAGGAGCAGGTGTGGAGCTGTTGGAGGGTAGGAGAGCCCTGCAGAGGGACCTGGCCAGGCTGCATGGGTGGGCAGAGGCCAATGGGATGAGACTGAACAAGGCCAAGTGCAGGGTTCTGCACTTTGGCCACAACAACCCCAAGCAGCACTACAGGCTGGGGACAGAGTGGCTGAGAGCAGGCAGAGAGGGACCTGGGGGTGCTGGTAGAGAGNGGGAGCTGGGGGTGTGCAGCCTGCAGAAGAGGAGGCTCAGGGCAGACCTCATTGCTCTCTACAGCTTCCTGAAGGGAGGTTGGAGCCAGGTGGGGTTGGGCTCTTCTCTCAGGCACCCAGCAACAGAACAAGGGGACACAGCCTCAAGTTGTGCCAGGGCAGGTCCAGGCTGGATGTTAGGAGGAAGTTGTTGGCAGAGAGAGTGATTGGCATTGGAATGGGCTGCCCAGGGAGGTGGTGGAGTTGCTGTCCCTGGATATGTTCAGGAAAAGCCTGGCTGGGGCACTTAGTGCCATGGTCTGGTTGATTGGCCAGGGCTGGGTGCTAGGTTGGGCTGGATGAGCTTGGAGGTCTCTTGCAGCCTGCTTGGATCTGTGATTCTGTGATCCTCCAGTGCAGAGTCAGCCCACACTGGGCACTGGGAGCTGTGGAGCCTGCCGGTCCCGTAGAGACTAGCCCAGGCCTCCTGCTCCCTCTTGCTGCTCAGCAAGGTTGTGCTGTTGTCCCAGCAAGCAGGAATCCTGCAGCCCTGCCTGCCTCCAAACTGTCACCTTGCCCCAGCTGATTGTCTTGCTCCTGGCTTGGAGCCTGTCCTGGCTGTGTGCTGCTCCTCTGCTGCAGATGAGCAGTGCCAGGGAGCTCTGGAGGAGAGGGCAGCTGGTGGCAGAGAGCTGTTGAAACACTGCTCTGGGCTTGTGGCTGGCTCAGCACTCTGCCCTGCTCTGCTCTGCAGAAAGCAGTGTCCTGAGGTGTACTGATCCTCTGGGCAGCTCTCTGGAGAAGGCCTGCAGCTGGCTGAGCTTGCACATGGGGGCACAAGACGGAGACTGCAAAGGCAAAGCTGTTCAGGGAAGCTCTCAGTCACTTCTGTCTCTAGTCCACAGCCTCTCTGGGCAGCCTGCTCCAGGCCTCCAGCACCCTCATATCAAAGAAGTTGCTCCTCCTGTTGAGGTGGCACCTCCTGGGTTGCAGTTTGTGCCCACTGCCCCTTGTCCTGTCACAGGATGCCACTGTACAGAGCCTGGCACCTTCTTGTACCCCACCCCTCAGACATTTACAGACATTGGTCAGATCCCCTCTCAGCCTTCTCCAGGCTCAGCAGCCCCAGGGCTCACAGCCATTCCTGCTCACAGGCATATTGCAGGCCCTTCTGCATCCTCTTCTGGACTCTCTACTATCACTGTCTCCCTCTGGAACTGGAGCCCAGCACTGGGCACAGTGCTCCAGTGTGGTCTCAGAGGGGCAGGAGAAGCTTCCTTGTCTTGCTGGCCACATTCTTAATGCCCCTCAGGAGCCCAATGGCCTCCTTGGAGGCTGCCCCACGGAGAGCTCCTTGGCCACCACCTGCTCTGTTGGCTGTGTGCAACTTGGATGTTTCTGCTCAGCTTTTTCAGGGACTGTGGAGCTGCAGGCTCAGAGCTGTGCTGCCTGAACTCGGCTCTGGCACAGCTCAGCAGCATCACAGAACTGACTGGGTTAGGAGGGACCCTCTGAGGTCACCTTGTCCAAGCCACTGCAGGCAGCAGGGACACCTCCAGCTGTAGCACTCTTGTGCAGCTCATGCCCTGGGCACGCAGTGCCTGGTGGCAGTTGCCAGTGCTGGATCACAGCAGACAGTCTGCAGCCTCAGCCCTTGGCTGATGTGCTGTGTGCTGCTGAGGTGCCAGCTGCTGATGGATGCAGCTGATGCTTGCAGTCTGCAGCTGAGGAGGTGACTGCTTGCTCCTGGAAGCCTGGTGCTGGGCTCAGCTTCTTGCTTCATCATGACTCAGCAGAGCCTTGCAGGAACAGGAGTGGTGCTGCCAGGGCTTGGGAGCTGCTGGGGCTAGACCCTGGAGGCTCTGAGCCCCACGAGGGGAGTGACTGCTCAGAAGGGGCTGTGAGGGTAGCACAGGGGCAATGGTTTAAACTGGAGCAGGGCAGAGTTAGGTTGGACATCAGGAGAAGTTCTGTGCAGTGAGGGTGGGGAGACCCTGGCACAGGCTGCCCAGGGCTGTGGTGGAGGCTCCATCCTTGCAGACGTTCAAGGTCAGCCTGGATGTGTCCCTGTGCAGCCTGCTCCAGCTGGAGATGTCCCTGTGACTGCAGGGGCTTGGGCAATGATGGCCTTGTAGAGTCTCTTCCAGCCTAGTGCATCTTTGAAGCTGTGCAGGCAGCAGCTGTTTGGCTGATGGCAGTAGGGGCTTGGGGTGCCCATCCTAAAGCTGCAGGTGCCAGCTGTGTTCCCATCTCCTGCTGCACCTCAGCAGCCTACAACAGCTTCCTCTGCTCTGCTCCTTTGGAAAGGACCCAGCCATAGCTCCTGGACTTACCCTTTGTTGGTAGCTTTTACACCACTTGGGTTTGCTCTTCAGCTGACAAAAGCCAGCATCAGATGCCCTGGCAGGGAGAGAGAACTGACTGGAAGCTGCAGCTAGCAGCTTTGACATAAGTCAGCCTGGGGCACAAGGAGAGCACTGGCACAAGTTGCCAGGGAGCTGCTGGAGTCCCCATGCCTGGAGGTATTTAAGGCCAGGTCGGATAAGGTCTTGAGCGACCTGAACTGGTGGAAGGTTGAAGATCAGCCAGTGCCAAGTTCCCTGCCGTAGGCACAGCCCTGGAACTGGATGATCTTCAGCATCCCTTCTAGTCCAACCCATTCTAGGATGTCCCTGCCTATGGCAGGGAGTTGGAACTGGTGATCTTTGAGGTCCCTTCCAACTCAGAGCTCCCTCAGTTTGGGAGCAGCTGGAGCCCCCTCTGGTGAGCCCCCAGGGAGAGGTGCTGGGCTGGCCTGATTGCAGGGCTGCAGCAGCTTTCTGTCTGCTCCTCAGGCATCCCCTGGCCTTTCAACCCAGCCCTTTTCTCTGGGCAGCTCCTCCTGCCCCTGTACCAGGCAGAGCAGTGCTGGAAGGGGCTATGTGAGCAGTTCTGTGTTCATTAGCAGAGAGCTGAGCACTGGTTGGCATCATTGCCCCTGTGGTGACCGAGCTAACCGATGGCACCCTCTGCCCCTGCCTTGCAGTCCTGGCCTGCCTACGAGGAGGTGCACAACAAAATGCTGGAGCTTGCAGCCTTCCTGGACCTGCCTCGCTTCCCAGAGGTGACCCCCAGCTGCTTCCTGCACCCAGACATCCTCTGCATGAAGTACCTGATGGAAGCCAACCTGCCTGGTAAACGTTTGCCCAAGCTGAGGTGCTGCTGTGGTGTGCAGCATCAGGCAGGCTCAGGAGAGCAGTGCTGGGGCTGGGTGCTGGGCAGCTGCCAGCTCAGTGCCAGTGCTGCCCTGGGCTTTGCCTGAGTACTCTGCAAACACTTCAGCAGTGCTTGTGGACCATTTTGCCTGCTCTTGAGCTCTTCATGTTTATGACCCTAAAGGCAAGTCATACAATGAAGGGCTTGCAGTGACAGGCTCTGAGCTGGGAGAGGGAAGATTGAGCCTGGAGGTGAGGAAGGAATTCTGGACAGTGAGGGTGGGAAGACCCTGGCACAGGCTGCCCAGGGCAAGCACCCATCAGGTGTTTGTAGCTATTGATCAGATCCCCTCTGGGCCTGTTCTTGTCCAGCCCAACCAGCCCCAGGGCTCTCAGCCTTTCCTCACACAGATGGTTCCAGGCCCCTCAGCATCCTCAGAGCCTCCCTTGGGCTCTCTCCAGTACATCCCTGACTCCCTGGCAGCAGGCAGCACAGAGCTGGACACAGCACTCCAGCAGTGGTCTCAGCAGGGCAGAGCACAGGGATAGAGAACCTCCCTTGACCACACTCTTCTTGCTGCAGCCCAGGACACCACTGGCCACCAGAGCCCATTGCTGGCCCACGAGCACCGTGCTGTGCCCAGCACTCCCTGGGCCTGCCCCTTGGAGCTGTTTGCAGCAGGCCAGCTCCTTGCCTGGCAGAGAGACATTGAACATGCAGGGAAAAGCCATTTTTAGTGCCTGGGATAAAGGAAACAGCCTGAAAGTGCCCATAGGGAATCTTGTCCTGGATCTTGCCCTTACTGTTATGTGCCAGCGGATTGGAGCCGAGCTGCAGCCTGTGTGAGCGGCAGCAGAGGAGCAGGTGCAGCTGGCTTGGGGCTGTGCTGCTCACACCTTGCTCACCTCTCTGCCATCTGCTGCTGATGCAACCAGCTCAGCTCCTGCCTTTCTGGCTGAGCAGGAAAGGTGACAAACGTGGCGGGTGTCTCTGTGGAAAACAAGCAGAGAGCAGCCAGAGACTGCGTGGGGCTGCTGCTGCTGCTGCTGCTGCTGCCATTGCTGCTGCTGCCACTACCGCTGCTGCTGCTGCCACTGCTGCTGCTGCCAGTGCTGCTACTGCTGCCACGGCTGCTACTGCCATTACCACTGCTGGCACTGCTGCTGCTGCTGCCACTGCTACTGCTGCCAGTGCTGCTGCTGCTGCCACGGCTGCTACTGCCATTACCACTGCTGGCACTGCTGCTGCTGCTGCTGCTGGCTGCTGCTGCTGCCGGTGCTGCCACTGCTACTGCTACCGCTGCTGCTGCCACTACCACTGCTGCTGCTGCCACTGCCACTGCTGCTGCTGCCACGGCTGCTGCTGCCATTACCACTGCTGGCACTGCTGCTGCTGCTGCTGCTGCTGCCGGTGCTGCCACTGCTACTGCTACCGCTGCTGCTGCCACTACCACTGCTGCTGCTGCCACTGCCACTGCTGCTGCTGCCATGGCTGCTGCTGCCATTATCAATGCTGGCACTGCCACTGCTGATGCTGCCACTGCTGCCACTGCTGCTGCTGCTGCTGCTGCTGCTTGGGGGCTGGAGTTGGCTTTACCTGACCCAACCTGCTCCAGCAGGTGTGCATTGGGGCCTTGCAGTGCAGAGCCAGCTCTAACCCAGGCTGGGATTGTCTGGACCTCAGCCAGGTTGTGGTGGGCTGGCAGCAAGCCCTGCCCTGCTGGGCTGGGCTGCTCTTCACACCCAGATGGCTGCTTCAGGGGCAGCCTCAGTTCCGTGGCAGCCACGGTGACAAGGTTGGGGGTTTTCAGGTCTGTTTGTATAAATTTCAGACAGGCCCCACGGTGATGGTCAGGGTGAGCTGACACCCAGGGCACAGCAAAGGGCAGCAGAGCTGCTGGGGGTCTGTCTGTGGTGAGGACAGGCTGAGAGCCCTGGGGCTGCTGAGCCTGCAGAAGAGCAGCCTGGGGGGCATCTGATCAATACATCAAGGCTGGGGGTCAGGAGGATGGGACCAGGCTGTGTTCAGTGGTGCCCAGTGCCAGGACAAGGGGTGAGAGGCACAAAGTGGCACATCAGAAGTTCATCTGAACACGAGGAGGAACTTCTGTCATTCCAGGGTGCTGGAGGCCTGGAGCAGGCTGCCCAGAGAGGCTGTGGAGTCTGCATCCCTGGAGCCATTCCACACCTGGATGTGTTCCTGTGTGCCTTGCACTGTGTACCCCAACCTTGGCAGAGGGTTGGACTGGATGATCTCTGGAGGTCGCTTCCAACCCCTGCCATGCTGTGATTCTGTGATACTGGCACAGGTTGCCCAAGGAGGCTGTGGATGCTCCCTCCCTGGAGGTGCCCAAGGCCAGGCTGGATGAGGCCTGAAGCAGCTTGGGCTGGTGGAGGTGTCCTTGCCCATGGCAGGGGAGTAGAGCTGGATGAGCTTTGAAGTCCCTTCCAACTGCAGTCTTTCTGTGATTTCTGTGACCATTTGAATGACAGCAAACTGCTATTCAAAATGTGACCTCTTTTTTCCTTCCTGTGAATAGTTTCACAGTCACAGCCTGCATTGGCTTGGAAGGGACCCTCAGAGGGCATCTTGTCCACCCCCCTGCAGGCAGCAGGGACACCTCTGGCTAGAGCAGGCTGCCCAGGGCCTCCTACAGTCCGATCTTGCATGAAGAGCCAGGAGCAGCCAGGTCTGGTTGAGGCATCCCTGCCCATGGCAGGAAGTTGCAGCAGATGATCTGTGAGGTCCCTTCCAGACTAAGCCATTAGCATCATAGACTCAAGCACGTTGGAAGAGACCTCCAAGCTCATCCCGTCGAACCTAGCACCCAGCCCTGTGCAATCAACCAGACCATGGCACTAAGTGCCTCATCCAGGCTTTGCTTGAACACCTCCAGGGACGGCGACTCCACCACCTCCCTGGGAGGCATCCCCTGCAAGCACAGTTGCAGGTTGCTTACAGCTTGTGAGAACACCCCAAACCCCTCCTCAGCCTGAACCTTCTGGGAGTGCTCCCAAGAGACCTGGGCAGTGCCCTCCCCAGCTGCCCACGGTGCCTGTGCTGCCAGAGCCCCTGCAGCTTGCCCCCCTAAGCCTCAGGTGGTGTTTTGCTTTGCCCTGACCAGATGAGCTGCACGCATGGACCTGCCTGCTGGTGCAGAAGCTGGACCTGGGGGAAGCTGATTTCCTGACCCTGCTGCCTGCAGGGAAGGCAACCAGGAAGGTGAGGCACGACCTGCTGGCAGCAGCACTCATCGTCGTGGTGCTCAAGCTGCTCTTCCTGCTGGATGACCACTATGAATGGTAAGCAAAGCCCAAGTGGCTCCAGGAGAGCTGGGCAGGGACCTTGGTGGTGCCAGGGCTGGGGACAGTGGTTCTGGGCTGGGGACAGTGGCTCTGAGCTGGGAGAGAGGAGATGGAGACTGGAGAGGAGGAAGAAATTCTTGAGGGTGGGGAGACTCTGGAGCAGGCTGTGGATGTCCCCTGCCTGGAGGGTTTCAAGGCCAGGTTGGATGAAGCCTTCAGCAACCTAGAGGATGGTTGAAGATCATCTAGTTCCAAGCCCCCTGCCATGGGAAGAACCCATGACAGGGAGCTTGAAACTAGGTGATCTTCAGCATCCCTTCTAACCCAACCTAACCCATCCCAGGTGTCCCTGGTCCACATTTCCATGGCTTTTAAATCCCTCCAGGGATGGGAACTGCCCTGGGCAGCCTGGACCAGGGCGTGAGAACCCTTTCAGGGAAGAAAATCTTTGCCCTTCCTTTGGACCATTCTTAACAACATTGACTTTGCAGCATTTGAGTTGCAGTGAAGTTCAGGAGCAGAAAGCACACAGATGGAGGCATTTTTCACATCAGGCACTGCTGATGGATTCAAAATCAGCAGGTTGGGTCTTTAAAGTTGGGCTGGAGTCAGGGGGGTGGTGCTTGTTGGTTGTGTTCGTGCCCAATGGATGTGTTTGGGGTGCATGGGAGCTGCCTCTGGGTCTACCAGATAAGCTGACTGAGGTTTGGTTTGGTTCTCTTTTAGGTTGCTTTCAGACTTTGCTGAAGAAAGAAATAAGAACAACACAAAAGGTACACAAAGAACTCTGTTAGAGGGAGCAGCCTGCTAGATGATCTTCAACAGCCCTTCCAACCCAACCCATCTTGTGACTCAGTGATACGGGTTGGAAGGAGACCTTGGAGATCATCTAGCTCCAAATCTCTTCACCCTCCACCAGCCTAGGCTACTCAAGGCCTCATCCAGCCTGGCCTTGAGCAGCTCCAGGCAAGGGCATCCACAGCCTCCCTGGGCAGCCTGTGCCAATGTCTCCTCACCCTCCTTGTCCAGAATTTCTCCCTAATCTCCACTCTCAATCTCCTCTGTTCCAGCTCAAAGCCATCCCCCCAGTCCTGTCCCTACAAGCCCTGCATCATTCTTGTACTGGCACCTTGCTGGGTACCTACGTTTCTGCTTCCCCCTCTCCATGGTTGCCTCTTGGGCCAGGTTTTTCTTCATGCTGGGTGAAGGTGAACGGATCCAGAGCACTTTGGTGGTGAGGAGCAGATTCTAGGGGCACCAAAGCAGCTCTGTGATCAACTCCAGGCTTGTTTGGTCTTGCTAAGCAGAATGGCTTGGTGCAGAGCAGATTGCAGATGTAATCTGGGAGCTGAGGCCAAACCATCCTGGGAGAGTGTGGAGAAGCTGGCAGCAGTGCAGCTGGGGGAGACAGTGGTGTGAAGGTGGTTCTGTGAGGGCAGAAAGACCAAATCAAAGCTTAGAGATCTCCAGGAAGGTGTAGCAGGGCCTGATCCAGGTCACAGCTGAGGACAACATCAGAGCTGTCCTCCAGTAGTTACCTTCTCAGCCTTCCCTCAGCTTTTGGGGCTCGTTTCACCCTTTTGTTTCTTTCTTACAGTCTCAGCCAGTGCCCAACCCAGCCTTAGCCAGGCTGCTTCCTCTGCAGATGGGCATCACTGGCAGCTAAGCATAGCAGTGCTCATTTCCATGTGGGTACCCAGCTGGCTGGCTCAGCCTGGCATGCTGCAAGCCACGCACAGCAGAGCAGCAGTGCTGCTGGGGAGTGCCCAGCCTGGCTTGTGCAGCAGGCAGCTGAGCCACCCACAGGTCCTGGGAGCTGAGGGTGCTCTAAGTGTCTGCATCGGCACCAGAGAGGCACAAACTGGTGGGGTTGGAAGAGACCTCTGGAGATCACCCAGTCCAACCCCCTGCCAGAGCAGGGCACCCAGAGCAGGGCACACAGCAACACATCCAGGGAGGTTTAGAAGTCTCCACAGGAGAGTCCACAGCTTCTCTGGGCAGCCTGCTCCAGGGCTCAGTACCCTCACACCAAAGGGTGAGTGCCACCTCCTGCTGAGGTGGCACCTCCTGGGTTCCAGCTTGTGCCCATTGCCCCTTGTCCTGTCACAGTTGTGTTTGGAGGCCTCAGGCTTCCTGTGCCCAGCTGAGCTGTTTCAGCCTCCTGCCTCTCAGGAGCACTGGTGGTGGATGTGCTGCTGTGGTGCCTCATGCCCTGCTGGCTTGGCATGTGCTGGCAGAGGTCTGGTCTCCACCCCAGGGGTGGAGTTCCTGTGCCCAGCAGCATGATCCAGAGTGGACAGAACTGTCCAGGTTGTCTTCCCAGCCTGGTGAGGCCTGGTAGGAGAGGAGATGAAACTGAGCTGAGTTTCTCTAGATCACCTTTCTTTGAGCCTGAGGTTGATAAGATGCCTCAAGGTCAGCTGTCAGGCAGGTGAAGGTCACTTCACACTGGGCACATCTGGAACTGGCAGAGAGGCAATGGTGCCAGGGCTGAGCTTTCAGAAGGGAGAGCCCTGAGCGGTGCTGCAGCTGCGACAGCTGAGCCAAGGGCTCTGCAGGCTGCTGCTGCTGCTCTGACCCTGCCTGCTGCCTTCCCTGCCTCACACATTGATGGCTCCAAGCAGGGGTCTTCAAGTACCTACATTTCAGCCCAGATTGGGGTACAGGTGCAAGATGCAGGGTGGAGGCCTTCTGATGGGCTCTTAGTTGTGATGGTTGGGTTGTGGTTGCACTCAGTGATCTTAAAGCTCTTCTCCAACCTTAATGACTCTGTGACTGTGCTTCCCTGTACTCCCCCACTGCTTTCCCTTCCCCTCAGCCTGACTCCAGATGCTTTCCCTAGGAGAGCCATGCTTTGAGCTGAAGAAGTGGTACCAGGTGGTCAGGAGCACCCTGGATGCGGAGCAGAAGAGACTGGATGAAGAAAGAGCCAAGTAAGAGGGGGTGAGGATTGTTGTCTTTCAGGACAGGCAGCATGAGAGGCTGAGAACCTGCTCCTGCTTTCTGGGGAGCCAGGAGATCCCCATGATCAAGCCAGGAGATCCCTGTAATGACTCCATCAGATCCCTGTAATGAAGCCAGCAGATCCCTGTAATGACTCCATCAGATCCCTGTAATGAAGCCAGCAGATCACTGTAATGAAGGCAGTGGATCCCTGGTTTGATCTTCTCTTGTCCACTCCTGGTGCTGGTCATTACCAGTGCTGACTGGGCACTCACTGGGCAGTGAGCTCAGGCTGGCCCTTGGGGGCAGTGGCCCGTGACAGCCCTGTCTGTGGTGTCCTTTGGTGTGAGCCCTGCAGCCCTACAGTGCTGCCAGCGGCTGTGGCAGCTGTGCAGCAGTTGCTGTCCTTGTGGCAGCTCTTGCAGCCATTGCAGCCGTGCAGTGGCTGCTGCCCTTTGCAGCTGTGGCAGCTGTGCAGCGGTTGCTGTTCCTGTGGCAGCTGTGCAGTGGCTGCTGCCCTTTGCAGCTGTGGCAGCTGTGCAGCGGTTGCTGTTCCTGTGGCAGCTGTGCAGTGGCTGCTGCCCTTTGCAGCTGTGGCAGCTGTGCAGCGGTTGCTGTTCCTGTGGCAGCTGTGCAGTGGCTGCTGCCCTTTGCAGCTGTGGCAGCTGTGGCAGCTGTGCAGTGGTGGCTGTCCTTGTGGCAGCTGTGCAGTGCTGCTGCAGCTGTCCTGCCGTGGCTGTCCCTGCAGGTGCCAGTGGAGGAGTGAGAAGCCTCTCTCCTACTCAGCCCAGCGGAAGTCCAAGGTGCTCCACAAGAGGGGTGAGTGCAGTTTGCTTCTTCCCAGCCCAGGACTCTGCTGCAGCTTCTCCCACCCTGGGCAGGCTGCAGCCCTGCCTCTGGCAGCGTTTCCATCCTCAGCTGCCTGCTCTCCTGCCTCTCATCCCTGGGCATCTCTGCTGGAGTGCCACAGCCTGTGCCTGGAGCCCTTCAAACACAACATTTTGCTTGTGCTTGCCTGGAGCTGCCTTTGCCAGACCCCCAGGGCCCTGCTGAGCCACAGCTCAAAGGGAGCTCTTCCCCATCATCATCTGCCTACAGTAGCAGCTGCCATTGTACTGCTGGCATCTTCAGGAGCTAGTGGTGGGTGTCAGCCAGTGCCAGCCTCCTGCCAGAGCAGGCCACACAGGAACACATCTAGAAGGGTTTTGAAAGTCTCCAGAGATGGAGACTCCACCACTTGTCTGGGCAGCCTGCTCCAGGGCTGCAGCACCCTGAGGTGCAGACCCCCAGAGCTCCTCAGTGCTCCACACAGGCACTGAGAGACAAAGATCTAAGAGTAGAGACACAGGCCCCAGTGCCCCTCTCCTGCCAGCGCTGGGCAGCAGCAGGCAGCGCTGCAGCACTTAACACTTGTACCTGTTGTTTGTGGCCTGTTTGTACAGAGATAGCTGTGAGACTGCAGACTCAGTTTGGGAAGCTGGCTGGCAGGGTGCCAGCGGCTGAGAGGCCCAAACCTGCCAGCTTCCAGTTCCGGTGGTCAGAGGACAGCCCAGCTGGGACCTGCTTCCACAGGCACAGCCTGCGGGCAGCTGTGGATGGCTGCAGCCCTCCTCGCGCCCTCAACCCCCACTACTGGCTCTGCACAGACAGGCTCTGCTCCCCCAGGTGAGTGCTGGGGCTGGGGGGCTCTGCCCGGACTCTGCTAGGGCTGGGGGGCTCTGCCCGAGGCTCTGCTCAGGCTCTGTGGGGCTGGGGGGGGCTCTGCCTGGGCACTGCTGGGGCTGGGGGCTCTGCCCGTGCTCTGTAGGGCTGGGGGGACTCTGCTCCAGCACTACTGGGGTTGGGGGACTCTGCCAAGGCTCTGCCTGGGCACTGTCAAGCTGCCTGCCCTGCAGCTGAGCTCCACACACAGCTTTGTGCTCACAGCTGCTCAGAAGCAGCTCTATGGAGAAAGGCCTTGGGGTGCTGCTGGGCAAGGAGGTACCCATGGGGCAGCAAGGAGACCCAAGGGCTCCTGGGGGCACTGAGAAGAGTAGCCAGCAGGTCAGGAAAGGTTCTCCTGCTGCTCTGTCCTGGCAGAGCCACATCTGGAGCATTGTGTCCAGTGCTGAGCTCCCCAGTTCCAGAGGCAAATGCTGGAGAGAGTCCAGTGGAGGCTGTGAGGGTGCTGAAGGGACTGGGACAGCTCTGGGAAGAGGACAGGCTGAGAGCCTGGAGAGGAGAAGGCTGAGAGGGGATCTGATCAGCATCTGTAAATGTCTGAGAGGTCAAGAGCAGGAAGGTGCCAGTCTCTGTTCAGTGGTGCCCTGTGACAGCACAAGGGGCAAGGGACACAAAGTAGAGCCCAGGAAGCTCCACCTCAGTGTGAGGAGAAGCTGTGGTGTGAGGCTGCTGCTCTCTTGTCAGTGCAACAAGTGACAGTAGAGAAGGTGGCCTCAGCTTGCCCCAGGGGAGGTTTAGGTTGGAGATGAGAAGAAATTTGGTGACTGGAAAGGTTCCCACAGCCTGGCACAGGCTGCCCAGGGAGGTGGCTGAATGCCCACCCCTGGAGGTGTTTCCCAGAGGCAGAGCTGTGGTGCTGAGGGCCATGGCTCAGCCCCAGCCCTGGCAGAGTTAGGGAATGGTTGTGCTGGGGGGATCCAGAGGGGCTTTGCCCTCTGAACCGATAGTCTGTGAGGCTGCAGTGCAGAGCTGGCACCAGTGCAGGATGAGCTGTGCAGGGGGGCTGGCATCTCCTGGATTCCTCCTGTGTGCAGCTGGGAGGAGGCTCAGGTTGCCAGGTTTTGTTGGGGCACTGGATGCCATCCTAAACCTTTCCCTGGCACATGCTCCCGGATGGCATCTGCAAGAGCCCTGGCAGTGCCTGCCTGATTTTCCAGGCACTCAGAACCACCTGGCAGGAGCTGGTTCTCGCCTGTGCCCTCTGCTCTGGCAGAGGATCTGTTTGCTGATCTCTGTTTCCCTTGCACATGCCCTCTCCCTGCCACAGCTGGCACAGCAGGCTGCAGTGCTGGCAGCAGAGGGCTGTGCTGCAGAGCTGGGGCTGCGGGGTGAAGAGAAGCCTTTGGCTGCCAAGGCAGCAGGGGCAGTGACCTGCACACAGCTATGCCAGGGGTCCTCTGCATGCAGGCCACGGGCGGCTGGCACAGGCTGTACTGCTGCCAACAATCTGCCCTGCAGAGGCTGCCTGGGAGCTGGCATTGCCATGGGCAACGCAGGAGGATGGTAATGGCAAACTGGCAGAGCCTCCATCCGGCACCATTTGAATTTAAACTCTTTTCCCACTGGATCATTTGGAAGGCAAGTAGCTAATTACACAGCTGGCACCCAGGGTGGCAACAACATCTCCTCCTCCAGCTGGGAGGGGCTGTCCTCTGCCAGCGGCTGGGGAGCTCTCAGCAGGCTCACAAATCCTCTGGCTCTGGGACCCAGCCCAGGCTAAGGCTGCTGAAAGCCTTCACTCATGGAATCCTGGAAACCTCCAGGTTGGAGAAGCCCTCTGAGGTCACCCAACCCAGCACTGCCGTGGCCACACAGCTCTGGAATACCTCCAGGCATGGGGACTCCACCACCTCCCTGGGCAGCCTGTGCCAGTCCCTGACCACTCTTGCACCAGAGACATTTTTCCTCCTCTCCAGCCTAACCCTCCCCTGGCACCATGCCAGGCCATCTCCTCCCCTCCTGTCATTAGATAGACGGCAGAAGAGTCCTAGGGCTGAAGTGTGACTGCAGTGGGCACAGCTGGCACCACTCGGCTGGCAGGGGAAAGCCTTACATTCTCTTCTCAAGCTTCCAGTTTTGAGCAGGATTCCAAATTTCTGGAGTGTGGAAGGCTTTGGGGGATAGGAGGTTTCTGGTCAGGCCTTTTCCAAGCTAAGTGATTCTCTGATTCTGTGCAGGAGGAGCTGGGACAGTGTGGGACAAATGCTGAGAAAGAGCAGGTCCAGAAAAGGGCAGCAAAGGTGGGGAAGGGTCTGGAGAGCAGGGCTGGGGAGGAGCAGCTGAGGGAGCTGGGGGGGCTGATGTGGAGCAGAGGAGGCTGAGGGCAGAGCTCATTGCTCTCTGCAGAGAGGAGGCTGCAGTCAAGGGGGGTTGGGCTCTGCTGATAGCAGGAGAGGGAATGACCTGAATTGATGCCAGGGGAGGGTTAGGTTGGAGAGGAGGAAAGATGTCTTTGCAAGGGCCAAGGACTGGCACAGGCTGCCCAGGGAGGTGGTGGAGTCCCCGTGTCTGGAGATGTTCCAGACCTGTGTGGCCATGGCACTTGGGGCCATGGTTTGATGCCCATGGTGGTGCTGCGCTGGTGTTGGACTGGCTGATCTCAGAGGCCTTTTCCACCTCAACCCACTCTGTGATTCCAGTCTCTCTGCAAGTCTTTCCCAGGCAGGTGACCATGCCTCTGTGCCCACAGGAGCCCAAGGTTGCCATTCCCAAGCCTGCTCCATGTGCCAAGAGCTGGCAGCAGTGCCCCTCTGGCTCTGCTCTGGAAGGCAAATCCCTCAGCAGTGCTGCTTGAGCCTGGCCCTGGCTGCCAGCACGAGGAGCTGTGCAGGCTGCTCCTCACCAACTGTGCCCACAGCTCAGGACTGTGGGATCCTCTCCTCTGCTGCAAGTTTTGGCAGGAGTGGGTCCCCCAGAGCAAGGCTGTGGCTGTTGTTGTCCTGCAGTGTCCTCTGAGCACAGTCAAATACCCAGATGCCAGCTGAGTGCCAGCTGAGCCAGATGGGACTGAGGACGCTCCTGGTACCCTGCCCTCTCTTTGCAGTGTGTGTGGCCGCCTGGCTCACTACCGAGGAGTGGACTTCCCCCAGAGCTACCACTTCGTGCTGAGGCTGTTCTCCTTCCTGCTGCGGGTGGAGCCCTCCTGCATCCACCAGGAGGTCTGCGTGCTGGAGCACAAACTCTTCTACAGGAAGCTCACCAGGAGGCCAAGGGCCAGCAGGAGCCTGAGGAAGCAGAAAAAGACCTAAGAGGAGCAAGATGAAGGCCGTGTGGATGAGCAGTTTGGATGCCAAACCACGGTGTGACAGCTCAGGCCCTGCCTGCCCCGACACTGCTGTGCAGAGAGCAGTGCTGAACCTGCAGCTGCAGTGCCAAGCCTCTCTGCAGCTCGAGGCACAACAGAGGCAGTGACCAGAGGAGCCACTTCCAGGCTTGATTCCCTCACCTTGCATAAGAAGAAGCCATCAAAGTAGCATCTTGGAGACAGAACTGGACACGCTGTTGGTAATTAAAGTAGCTCCTCTTTTGTAGCTGCTGCTGTGTGGCAGCAAAGACACTTCTGGAGAGGGCTCTGTGTGTGTGGACAGAGTGACTGGGAGATGAAAGGAGCAGCTGAGGATGGCTTCAATGCGCTCAGGTTTTCAGTCCTGGCTTCTAAGCAGGCTGCTCTGGAGCAGCTCTCAAAACTCTCCATGGCAGCGGTGGTTGGCATGAGATGGAAGGCATCTTGAAGATCACTTAGTTCCAAGCTGCCTGCCATGGGAGGCCCATGCAGAGCTCGTGGCAGGGGGCTTGGAACTAGATGATCTTCAAGCTTCCATCAACCCAAGGTTGCTCAAGGTCGCTAAGATCATCCAGCCCAACCTTCAACCCAACCCCACCATGGCCACACAGCTCTGGAACACCTCCAGGGATGGGGACTCCACCACCTCCCTGGGCAGCCTGTGCCAATCCCTGACCACTCCTGCAGGACAGAAATCGTGGGAAATGAGGAGCAGGCCTGCTGCAGCTTGTTTGTTTGTTTGTTCCCCAGGCGTGAGTGGCCAGAACAGTAGTGATAGAGATCAGGTAGGAGGGGTTGAAAGGCAAGGGGTGAGGTGAGGCAGAGCAGCAGCTCATCCTTCACCCTGGGAGAAGAGCTCCCAGTGGCTCCAGTCAGCTGTGCCAGGAGTCAGACCAGACAGTGGTGCAGCATGGCAGGGCAGTGCCTGGCCAGATGCTTGCAGAGGGATCCCTCTGGGGTTTGGGTGGGATTTCTTCAAAAAGGACACAGATCTGTGAAGAAAGGAAGAGTGGTGAGAGCAGGACTGAGGCAGAGAGAAAGATACCCAGGTGGGCAAGAAGGGCACCAGCAGCCTGGCCTGGATCAGCACTGGTGTGGGCAGCAGGAGCAGGGCAGGGATTGTGCCCCTGTGCTCAGCTCCGGGGAGGCCACAGCTTGAGTGCTGGGGTCAGGTTTGGGCCTGTACTGCAAGAAGGGCATTGAGGGTCTGGAGCATGTCCAGAGAAGGGCACCAAAGGTGGGGAAGCATCCGGAGAGCAGGGCTGGGGAGAAGCAGCTGAGGGAGCTGGGGGTGACAGGAGGAGAGGAAATGGCCTCAAGTTGCCCCAGGGGAGGTTCAGGTTGGACATGAGAAGAAACTTACTGACTGGAAGGGTTCTTGCAGCCTGGCACAGGCTGCCCAAGGAGGTGGCTGAATGTCCATCACTGGAGGGGTTTCAAAGACAGAGCTGTGGTGCTGAGGGCCATGGCTCAGCCCCAGCCTGGGCAGAGCTGAGAATGGTTGGGCTGGAGGATCCTAAAAGGCTTTTCCAAACCAAGGCACTTAATGGTTCTAAAAGTAAGGGTCAGGGCACAAGAGGTGGAGTAGAGCAGTGAAAGGGCTGGGTGAGGGAAGAGGTTGTAAGGAACCCCAGTCAGCGTGGGGCAGGGCACTGCCACAGCAGGCTGGCACTGTGCTGTGCCCAAGCCAAGCTCTGCTAACCCCTATGCTTTCTTCGTGCCTGGCTTTATTCAGTGGTGATGCAACTGGGTGACATCAGAGAGGTGCACCCACAGGAGGTGCCAGGGAGCGTGGTGCTGACCAGAGCTGTGTCACAATCCTGTTTGTGTCGCTGCCTGCTGCAGCTGGAGCTGCCTGTGGTGCCCACAGCTGAGGAGCCATCCCCTCTGCAGGGGCAGCAGCTGGCACCGATCACAGTGGTGACAGAAACACCCCAGCATGGGCAGTTCTGGACAAGGGCAGTCACTGGGCACGGCCCCTGAGCTGTGGTGCTGCTGTTTGGGCTGGGTGCTCTTGGAGGGCTCTGCCCACCCACGGCACTCTGTGACTCCAATCTCCCTGTGGCCATCCCAGCAGCAGCATTTCAGGCCAGTGGCTGCCATCTGCTGAGCACAGAGGATGTTTCCAGCAACTTCTATGCCTAGACCCTTAGTGTAAGTTCATCCCTTTGGGTTTCCCATTTCCTTTAGTGGCTCCTGGAGTTGTCCTTCTGCGCAAGCAGGGCAGAGACTGTGACCTAGAAGGGGAAGCCTCTCATTAGTGAGTGACAGCAGCTATCTGCAGCATCTTGGCACGTGACAGATGCTGCTGCTGCTGCCTGGGTTGGATCCAGCTTGTCACTGAAGCAAGCAGCATCCCACCCTGATTTCCCAAGGAGAAACCTCAGATCCTCCTGGGGCCTTGAGCAACCAGAGATAGTAGAAGGTTGAAGATCATCTAGTCCCAAGCCCCCCTGCCATGGCCAGAGCCCATGGCAGGGGGCTTAGAACTAGATGATCTTCAACATCTCTTCCAACCCAACCCATCCTGAGTGTCCCTGTCCATGGCAGGAATTTGGAACTAGATGCTCTTCAAGATCCCTTCCAACTCAACCCATCCTGAGTGTCTCTGTCCATGGCAAGGGGCTTGGAACTGGATGATCTTCAACATCCCTTGCAACCCAACCCATCCTTAGTGTCCCTGTCCATGGCAGGGGGCTTGGAACTAGATGATCTTCAACATCCTTTCTAACCCACTGCATTCCATGATCACAAGCCTCCCTTCCCAGTCCTGGGTTCACCCACGAGGCACCTGACAGCAGCAGGGTCCACAAGCTCACAAGGTTGTCTTGATTTTAGATCTTCCTAACAACGAGGTTTAGTGCAGGGGGAAAAAAGCACAAATGTTAAACGGGATGGGAGAGGGAAAGGGGGGAAAGGGGAAACTCAGTGAAAGAAAAAGAGATCCCGAGTGCCTCCCTGGCACAAACTTGAGCGCAAGAGGTCCCATCTCAACATCAGGAGGACCTTCTTGATTCTGAGGGTGCTGGAGGCCTGGAGCAGGCTGCCCAGGGAGGCTGTGGAGTCTCCTTCTCTGGAGAGCTTCCAACCCCACCTGGATGTGTTCCTGTGTGCCCTGCCCTGAACACCCTTGCTGTGGCAGGAGGGTTGAAGTGGCTGATCTCCAGAGGTCGCTTCCAACCCCACATGCTGGGATTCTGCACTTGCCTCGTACCCTACCATCAGTGCCTGTTGTGAAGCACCCCCGGGCAGCCCTGGCACGCCGCAGCCGGGAGGACAGCGCTGGAAGCTGCGGTGCCAACGCTTCAGCCCCCGTGAGCGGTTGCACCGGGGAGGGAAAGGGGGGAAATCTGGGATTTTTTTTTCTCCGAAAAGCCCTTTCTGACAGCGGGGCGGGCTGGCGCCGGCGGCCCCAGGAAACTCCGGACCGCGGGCGAGCAGCTTTGCCCCGCAGCTTTACTCTGCGTTTACTCCTGGCGACCCCCACGTTGTAACCAAGAGGCTGTGGCTCATATCGTATCCTACTGGGCCGGCCCAGGCGCTGCGGAAGCCGCTGCGGAGCCTCAGCGGAGCCTTCACCGCCCCCAGCCCCGTCCTGGTCCCGCCCCCCGCCGCCTTCCCGCCCAATAGGGGCGCGGCGCCTCCACCCCGCGGCCCTGGGCAGCCAATGGGAGGCGCCGAGCGGCTCCCGTCCACCTGCGGGTGCGGAGCCTCCCGAGCGGGCGAGAGGAGCCGACAAAAGTCGTCGGTGCGGCGGCAGCGCTGCTCTCTCCGCTCCCCCCGCCGCGCCCTCCCGACCCGCTGGGCCAGTTCTGCCGCCCGCTGTCTCCGCCAGACATGACACAAGACTACGACAAGTGAGTGAGTAGGGTGCGGAGGAACCGGCTCCGGTCCGACCGGTCCCTCCGGATCGCGGGGGTAGCTGCGGTCAGAGGGGCTCGCCGCCCCGGGGCTCGCTCTCCGCTGGGGCCGGGTTGAGGGGGAGCCGCTCTCCCCCGGGCACCGCCCCACACCCCCCGTTCTGTCTTCTCGGAGGAGTAACTGGAGGTGGCAGCGGGGCGGTGCGAGATGGCGGGGAGGAGGAGGTGGGGGGAAAGCCCCGGGGGCGCCCCGGCGGCGAGGCGACCCCGGCGGCCACCCCGCCCAGTAGAGGAAAGCGGCGAGGCAGGGCCGGCTTTGAAACCCGATACCGACAGCGAGGCGTGGGGCAGTGCTGCCGCCGTCCGCCCCCCGCCCCGCCGCGCCTTAAATGCGGGAAGTGGCGGCGGCGGGGGGGAGCCGGGTCGCGCCGTCGAGAGGAGCGGGCGCCGCGGCAGCGCCGTACTGTGCCTCTCTCCCGGGGGGCCGAGGGAGGCGGGCAGCGCCGGGCTGTGCCCGCAGCGCGCTGTCCGGCCGCGGGGGCTGCCCCCATGGATTTCTACGAGGCGCATCCGTCCGGCAAGGTGGATTTTGGCAGGTAAGGGGTAAGCCGGGCCCATCCGCGCCCCTCTGGCCGGGCTGAGCCGAGGCGACGGCCGAAGGGCCCCTTCCGTGCGCTCTTTCGCGGCTGCCTCGCTGTGTGGGAACCGGGTGCGAGAAGCGTTCAGACTGAGCTCTACGCGTGTCTGTGTGGCTGTCGATTGCCATCCCCAGGCTGAGCCCTCGCCGAGCCTGTCCCGTGTCCGTCTGCGGGCACAGGGCATAGGAGCTGGGGTAACTCGGAGGACGTTTGCGGAGCCCGTGGTGAAACTGCTCTCTTGTCAGCGCTGGGTGACTCAGACGCGTTCGTTCCTAGAGGAGGGCATAGGAGTTTTACCCAACTCTGGCGTTTTTTCACTTTCTGCTCTTGAGGAGGAGTGGATGGCGGTGGTGGTGCAGCAGCAGCTCCCTCCCTTCGCTGAGGCTCGAGTTTTTATGGCTTTTAACCTCCAGTGACCCTTGATAGACGAAGACAGGACGGTTTGGGTCCAGGCACTTGGTTTTTCTGGTGGGTAGAAGCCAGCGAAGGAAGATGAGAGACGTGCCCGGTGCTAGCAGGGAGCACGCTGCCAGCCTGTGCTGGCCTCGGTGCTCTCTGGAGTCTGCTCCAACCTAGCCCATTCCGTGCCTGCCGCTCCGGGGGCAGCTCCACGTGCCAGGGAGCTGGAAACCTGACACTGAGGAGCGATCCATGTTTGCCTTCTGCTGGCAGTACCTTTTCCTTGCCCTGCAAGAAGGGGCTGAGCTCCTGCCAAGCCCTGTGCTACTCCGAGGAGACCTCTCTTTGCCCTGCTGCAGAGGGACAGGTTGCCTGGTGGGCACCGTGTGCTGTACCCGGGTGTTGCAGCAACAGATCGCGCAGAAATTGGTCGGGTTTGTGTCTGCTGCCTTTAGTGGCTGAGTCTCGGTGGGTTTGGCTCTCCTGTGAGCGTTGCCTTGCGGGGCAGAATGAGCCTGGAGGTCTTAAGAGCTCCGGCAGGGCTGACTGAGCCTGAGCCCTGTGGCTTGGTGGGGATGGAGCAGGTGAGCTGCACCCGAGACACTCCAGCTGCAAGTGACTTCCCTGGGGGATTTACCCATTTGCTAGGGGCATTTGAGGCTTTCGGATTTGTAAGAGTCACAGAACGTTAGGGGTTGGACAGGACCTCTGGAGATCGAGTCCATCCTCCCTGCCAGAGCAGGGGCGTCCGGGGCAGGGTACACAGGAACACATCCAGGTGGGTTTGGAAGCCCGCAGAGAAGGACACTCCAAAGTCTCTCTGGGCAGCCTCCTGCAGGCCTCCAGCACCCGAGGCAGTTTCTCTTCATGCTGAGGTGTTCTTTCCTTCTGTGTAAGGGCTGTGCCCTTGCCGACAGACAGCCCTGCTCTGCGTTCTGCTGCCTTGGGCCCCGGGTATCCTCTGTGCCGGGGTTGTCTGCCTCAGTGCAAAGGCGTTAGGAAAAGGCTTTGATACCAGAGCTTGGCTGCTGCTTCTTGTTGTTGTTTGCCTTTTCCCAACGATCTGATGTTGACTGATGGCCGCGAAGTGCCCTTGCAAGTGGTGTGAAGAGTCCTCAGCTAAGCCGAAGCTATGGCACCGATAAAGGATCAAAGAGCTTTGCAATGCGTTCGGTGGAGGAAGGTGGTGATAAAAGCCAGGACAGTGCTTAGCTGATTGCGGCGATTAGAGCCTTTCACAACTTGAGTTTCACAACCTCCCTCCTCCTAGGATGTTTCACTCTGGTGACAAGCTGCTGATGGTGGTGCTCAGCAGCCGGACAGGGGGCGAGGAGCTGCTTTTTGCAGGGGGATGTGTATAAAAATCACTTCTCGAATTGCAGTGGTCACCAATCCATTTAAAGAAAACCAGTTTGGGGTTATGACAGACAAGAAGCCTCCCTGCCCCCCTCAGCTGTCTGCATGATGTGTCCACTGGAAGGAGGCAAGCTCAGGTTGGATGGAGCCTTGAGCAACCAGGGCTAGTGGAATGTTGAAGATCATCCAGAGCCCATTGGCAGGGAGCTTAGAACTAGATGATCTTCACCATCCCTTCTAACCCAACCCATCCTGAGTGTCCCTGTCCATGACAGGAGCTTAGAACTGGATGATGTTCAACTTCCCTTCTAACCCAACCCGCCCTGAATGTCCTTGTCTGTGGCAGGGGCTTGAAACTGGATGATCTTCAACATCCCTTCTAACCCAACCCATCTGGGGTGTCCCTGCCTGTGGCAGGTGCGTGGAACTGGATGATCTTCAAGATGCCCTCTGTTTTGTAGCTCTGTGTGGGAACTGGAGCAGGTTGTGGCTTGGTAGGATCCCGTGGGATGTGCTGGAGGTCGGTGTAGGTGGCAGGCAGCGTGGGAAAGGCTCAGGGCAGCTGTGCCTCTTCTGTGGCTTTGCCTTTTTCTGTGGCTGCTGTAATCCAGCTGAGTTTGGTCGTTTTCCACCCCCCCAACCCCAAGTGAGAGCAGGAGGAGGTTTCTGGGCTGACTAATGCTTGCAGGGCAGTGAATCAGAGGTGCAGCCCAAGGAGCTGCTGGGGCAGCTGGGGGTGAAGGAGCTGAGGAGCTTTCGCCCTGTTCCAATCTCTGTTTCTCTCTCCCCCCTGCCTGGCTGCAGTAAGAGGCCTGTGCTGGTTCTGCAGAATGATTCCCTCTACTCCCAGAGACGTCCTTACACCAGCGAGGACGAGGCCTGGAAGACCTTCCTGGAGAACCCCCTGACAGCAGCCACCAAGGCCATGATGAGCATCAACGGTGACGAGGACAGCGCTGCTGCCCTGGGCCTGCTCTATGACTACTACAAGGTAGGGCAGGCATGGCAGAGCTGGCAGCCAGGGCACCTCACCCTGGGAAAACGCTGCTGGCCTTTGCTAGAGGATGCTGCAGGAGCTCTGGGCAGATTAGAAGGACTTCAAAGCCTCTGGGCTTTAGATGGCAGAGCAGCCCCAGTCCTGCTGCAGGGGGGTTGAGCTCAGCCAGGTGAGATGCCCTGGAGCTTGGCCAGGGGAGGGGGCAGAAGCTGCAGCTGCCCTTTGCCTGTGGACTCTATGCTGCAGGAGGCAGTGTGGTAGGCATAGTCATGGAGAATGGTGGAGACATGGTCATGAAGTAGCTTCTCAGGTGATGCCAGTTGTGGTGGCACCGCTGGCTTTTGCTGGGGCTTTTGTGCCTCTCAGTAACATGCAGCTGTAAGCACAGGTTTTTGGTGGGGGGTGGGTTGCAAGTGCTCACCTGCAGCAGCTGCTGTCTGCTTCTCTGTGATCTTCAGCTGCTGTCACCTCTTGGCAGCTGTGCAGCAACCTTGGACTAGGATGTCCAGCAGTTGTGGTGTGATTGGAGATGCCAGGTCGGGAGGATGAGACAGGGCTTGGGTTTCAGCCAGGGGCATGCAGGTAGCCATCAGCCTTTGAGCTGGCAATGGGGCCATGAGTCCCCACCGTGCACAGCAGCACCTGGGGAAGCTTTGGTGAAGGGAGATGGTAGGAGTCCACTCCTCCTCACTCCGGAAGCTGTTTCCTTTGATCTCTCAGGAGGCATGCTGAGGGTGGCACAAGTCCTGGGCACCACGTGTGGGTTGTGGAGAAGGTTGTGTTGAACTTGCTGCATGGTTGAGGGGTGCCATGGGCTGGTGGCAGCGGTGGCAGGAGCCATTGGGATCACTGAGGCACAGGGTGGGCACTTCACCTCCTGCCTGCCTTGGCCTCGTCAGTCAGTGTGGATGGCTTGTGATGGGTGCTGTGGTACCTGCTGGCTGCAGGGCATGGCCATGGCACCAAGCATGAGGAGCTGCCTGGAGCTGTCTTGGTACAGAGCTCTGTGGGCATGTTGCTTTTGGGTCAGTCTCGTGCTCCTGGCCAAGCACAGAGGAGCTGCAGCAGCTCTGTGCCCTACCCTGAGCCCCCTCACCTCAAAGGAGAAGGGAAGGCCGTGAAAAAGTGACCCAGAGTGCTCCTGTGGCTGGGCAGGGGCTGTGGAGTGGACGGGAGAGCTCCTGTGGCTGGGGAAGGGGCTGTGGAGTGGACGGGAGAGCTCTGGTGGCTGGGCAAGGGGCTAGGGAGTGGCTTGGAGAGCAACTGTGGCTGGGGGTCTGGGGGGACGGCTTGGAGAGCTCTCGTGGCTATGGAGTGGCCTGGAGAGCTGCTATGGCTGGGGGGTCTGGGGGGTGGCCTGGAGAGCTGCTGTGGCTGGGGGGACTGTGGGCAGAGTCCTGTCAAGCCCTGGGCTCATCCTGCCTGCTGCCAGGCGCTGCTGAGCTGCGGTGCTGGCAGTGGCTGGCAGAGGTGTTCTCGGTGTGCCCAGCTGGCAGTGCCTGGCAAGCTGCTGTGCCCTGCGGCAGTCTCAGCCTGTCTCGGGTTCCCCAGGTGCCCCGGGAGCGGAGATCTTCCAGCGCCAAGCCAGAGGCAGAGCATCCTGAGCAGGAGCACAGCAAAAGGTACTGAGTGGGGTCTGCTGCTGCTCCTCTGCCTGCCCTGGGCCAGCAGAGCTGCTGAGGGGCAGGGACCCGCTGCATGGCAGTGCTGTTGTGGCCTGCAGTGTTCCACCCTGGGCTGCAGCTCAGTTTCTGCTGCCCTCGCAGCTCAGCAGCTGCAGCCTGTGGGAGCTGCAACCCAGGAGGTGCCACCTCAGCATGAGGAGAAACCTCTCTGCTGTGAGGGTGCAGAGCCCTGGAGCAGGCTGCCCGGAGAGGCTGTGGAGTCTCTCGCTCTGGAGAGCTTCCAGACCGCCCTGAATGTGTCTCTGGGTGCCTCTGCTCTGGCAGGGGCTTGGACTGGATGACCTCTAGAGGTCCCTTCCAGCCCCTGCCGTTGCAGCATTCCATGAACTGCCCTTGCCCTGAGTTCTGCCCTGCCTGAAGAGCAGGCTGGCACTGGGCTGTGGCATGGAGAGCTGAGGCCCAGCTACTTCTCATGGCCATCCATCTGCTTTCTGTCTGCTGCTGGCGTGGGGCTGGGGTGGCAGGAGCTGCTCTTTCACGGCTGGGCACAGCACGGCTGTGTGAGCACCCCTCCCCCAGCCTAGGGGGCACTGGTGACCCTTCCATCTTTGCATGTGGCTGCCCCTGGTAGTTCCTGGGCACAGGAACACTTCGTGCATGGGCTGATGGGGAAAGTCTCGGGGTGCTGGTGCTGGACTCCTGGGGGTGTTGTGGACCTCTTGGGGATCCTCTGGAACTCCTCCTTTCTTTCTCCCTTCCTTCCCCTTCCTGCCCTGCCTCTGGTGCCTCCCATGCAGAAGATGACCCTGACTAAGTAGCTTACGAGTGAGGTCCCTGCGGGCCAGGCCTCTACTGCCATCCTCTTCCTCTGGACAGCCCTAAGTGCTCGGAGGATTCAGGTGAGGCTTTGGGCTGCCTGAGCAGCCTGGTCCCCAGCCCAGGGGCCCTGCTGCCCTCACCCAGCTCTGCTGCCACTCTGCCCCGCAGCCGTGCAGCTCTCCTCTGCCGCTGCAACCAGCTGGGCTGGCTGCCTGCAGGGCTGGGCAGCCGAGGTAAGTGCTGGGCTGTGTCCTGGTACCATGAGTGTGATGAGGTGGATGTTGGACTGTGTTCCCTTGGCACCATGTGTGGTGAGGTGGGCACTGGGCTGTGTCCTGGCACCATGAGTGTGGTGAGGTGGACTCTGAGCTGTGTTCTCCTGGCACCAGGTGTGGTGAGGTGGGTGCTGGGCTGTGTCCTGGCACCATGAGTGCGGTGAGGTGGGTGTTGCACCGGCAGCCGTGGTGTGTGCCTTCTGGGGGTGTTGTGGTGCCCAGCCCCGGGGCAGAGGAGCAGAGCCCTTGCTCCCAGCCCTTCCCCATCCCCCCAGGAGCAGTTGACGGCGAGGGCGGTGGGGAGCAGCTCCAGCCCTGCCTGCTGGGGCGCAGCTGTGCGGACAGCGAGGATGTAGCTCTGCAGCCTCCCGGGGGCTGAGCGGTCTCCAGAGTGGAGCTCTCAGCCGGGCAGGGCTGGGCTGCTGCGCAGGGCCGGCAGAGCTGCTGCCAGCTGTCCCTGTGCGGGAGCAGCCGAGAGCGGCTGCTGGAGGGCAGAAGGCGCTGCGGGGTTGGTGCCCCCCCGAGCCGTGACTGTGCCCTTCCTGTCCGTGCAGGGGCAGCCTGCCCAGCGTGGCGGAGCCGTCGCTGCTGTCGGCCGGGGACGGGCGGGTGCAGGTGCTGAAGAATGTGCCCTTCAACATCGTGCTGCCACACACGCCCCAGGTGGGCATGGACAAGAGGGGCCACCTCACCACCCCCGACACCACGGTCACTGTCTCCATCGCCACCATGCCCACCCACTCCATCAAGACGGAGACGCAGCCGCATGGCTTCGCGCTGGGGCTGCCACCCGCCGCGTACCACCCCGAGCCCCCCGAGCGGGTGGTGGTCTTCGACAGGAGCCTCAACCCCGACCAGTTCAGCTCCAGCAGCCAGCCCCAGAGCTCCCAGCGCCGCACCCCAGACTCCACCTTCTCAGAGACTTTCAAGGAGGGCGTGCAAGAGGTACCAGGGGCTGTGCCTTGGGCTGGGCACGGCGGGGGCCCGGCTCCAGCTTTGCTCTCATCGCCTCGGGCACAGATCCGCCTGGGTTGGGAGCAGACTTGCTCGGGAAGGGGCTTGTTGTATGAAACGCTTCGGAGCATGGAGAGGAGAAGGTTCCAGGGAGACCTCAGAGCAGCCTTGCAGTACCTGCAGGGGCTGCAGGAGAGCTGGGGAGGGACTTCTGACAAGGGCTGGCAGTGCCAGGATGAGGGACAATGGCTTTGAGCTGGGAGAGGGGAGACTGAGAGTGGAGAAGAGGAAGGAATTCTGGACAATAAGAGTGGGGAGACACTGGATGTGGCTGCCCCCTCCCTGGAGGTGTTCAAGGCCAGGCTGGATGAGGCTTTGAGCAACGTGGGCTGGTGGAAGGTTGACGATATCTAGTTCCAAGCCCCCCTGCCATGGGGTGCCTGTGCCCATAGCAGGGGGCTTGGAACTAGGTGATCTTCAACACCCCTTCCAACCCAGGGGCAGGGCTTGTGTCCATCACCTTCCCTGCTGCCAGGTCCTAGGCGTGGGGTGTCACTGGGGGGGAGATTTGGGGCCCTGAATGAAATCTGAAGCTTGGATATGTTCTGTGGCTTTGTCCTCTGATGCCAGCTGACAAGAGCAGCGTAGCCACAGCTGGGTTCTGCAGCCAGGCCTTGGTGGGGCTGGGCAGCTCTGCCCCCTCTTTGGGATCTGGGAAGACTCTCAGGTGCTGCCCTGAGCTGACTAAGGAAGCTGCTGAGATGTGCTCAGCTGGCACCCAAAGTTGTGGATGAAGCCCCTGCCCCAGTGCCCAGGCCAGGCAGATACCTTGTTATCTGCTGATGCCCCTGCCTGCCAGGGGTGCTGTGGCAGCAGGAATCTGTTCAGTCTTGCCTTGCTGCTGCTGCACTCATGGCTGTGTGCCTGGCACTCATTTGCTTGTGGCTGTGTGGTTGGCACTCCCTTGTGGCTGGGTGGCATTCACTCGTGGCTGTGTGCCTGGCACTCCCTCGTGGCTGGGTGGCATTCACTCACAGCTGCATGCCTGGCACTCGTGGCTGTGTGGCACTGAGCGGTGGCTGTGTGGCTGGCACTCACCAACTCATGGACATGTAGCACTGAGCAGTGGCTCTAGGGCTGGCACTCACCAACTCACAGCTGCATGGCACTGAGCGGTGGCTGTGTGGCTGGCACTCGCCGACTCGTGTCCATGTGGCACTGAGCGGTGGCTGTGTGGCTGGCACTCGCCGACTCGTGTCCATGTGGCACTGAGCGGTGGCTGTGTGGCTGGCACTCGCCGACTCGTGTCCATGTGGCACTGAGCGGTGGCTGTGTGGCTGGCACTCGCCGACTCGTGTCCATGTGGCACTGAGCGGTGGCTGTGTGGCTGGCACTCGCCGACTCGTGTCCATGTGGCACTGAGCGGTGGCTGTGTGGCTGGCACTCGCCGACTCGTGTCCATGTGGCACTGAGCGGTGGCTGTGTGGCTGGCACTCGCCGACTCGTGTCCATGTGGCACTGAGCGGTGGCTGTGTGGCTGGCACTCGCCGACTCGTGTCCATGTGGCACTGAGCGGTGGCTGTGTGGCTGGCACTCGCCGACTCGTGTCCATGTGGCACTGAGCGGTGGCTGTGTGGCTGGCACTCGCCGACTCGTGTCCATGTGGCACTGAGCGGTGGCTGTGTGGCTGGCACTCGCCGACTCGTGTCCATGTGGCACTGAGCGGTGGCTGTGTGGCTGGCACTCGCCGACTCGTGTCCATGTGGCACTGAGCGGTGGCTGTGTGGCTGGCACTCGCCGACTCGTGTCCATGTGGCACTGAGCGGTGGCTGTGTGGCTGGCACTCGCCAACTCGTGTCCGTGTGGCTGGCACTCATGGCTGGCCTCACGGATGCCCTGCTGTCTGCCCAGGTGTTCTTCCCGCCGGAGCTGAACCTGCGTATGCCCAACATGGGCTCTGAGGATTATGTCTTCGACAGCATTGCTGGGTAAGGATGTGTGGTGCTGCCCCTGTGCCCCTGCTGCGGGCAGCACAGCTCCTGCCCAGCCTGCCAGACGTGGGGTTGGGTTGTGGCTCTCCACCCACAGGTGCCTGCTCACTGCAGTGGCCCTGGGGACCCTGGGGACAGCTGCCTGCAGGCTGGTACCCAGCAGCCCCTGTGCCCTGGGCAGATGTGGTGGCATCTGTCAGCTCTGCAGTGCTTTCACAGCTGCCTTCCAGCTGTGCCACCCCTCTGGCATTGCTCTCTCCCTGAGACCTTGAGCACCCTGGGCTAGGGGCAGGAGTCCCTGCCCATGGCATGGGGTTGAGCTGGATGATCTCCAAGGTCCCTTCCAGCCCAAGCCAGTCTGTCTCAGAACTTCCCTGCCGGAGTGCCCAGCAGAGGCTGGCAGCATGGAACTGCTGTGGGCTGAGGGAGGGGCACAGACTGCTGCCTGAGGGGGTGCAGAGGGCCAAGAGGAGAGAGGAGAAGCCTGTGCCCGCTGAGCATCCTCTTGCTAGTGAACCCTCTCCCCTTGGAGCAGCTTGCTGCTGCCGGCCTGGGCAGGGAGCTCCCAGCCCTGCCCTCTGTGTCTGGGATGATCCTGGCAAGAAGGTCTCAGAAGTGTTCATTCCCGAAGGAAAGGGCTGGAGAAGGGCTGGGTTCCTGCAGCTGCCTTGCCCGGCGACGGCTCCCTGAGTCACTGGCACCTTGGGAGCTGTCCAGGTGGAAGGTGGCAGCTGGATCAGCCTTCCAGGAAAGTGCCTGAGCAGCCTCTGTTCCTCCTGGCTCTCAGGAACAATTTTGAGTACACCCTGGAAGCCTCCAAATCACTGCGGCAGAAGCCTGGGGACAGCACCATGACCTACCTGAACAAGGGCCAGTTCTACCCCATCACCCTCAAGGAGGCCAGCACCACCGAGGGCATCCACCACCCCATCAGCAAGGTCCGGGTGAGTGCCAGCTCCGATGGGCAGCGGTGGGCAGCAGCCTCCAGCCCTCCCAGGAGAGGGAGGGAGAGGGCAGGGATCCCCCTGCAGCCCCCCCCAGAGAAGGAGGGAGAGGGCAGGGATCCCCCTGCAGCCCCCCCCAGAGAAGGAGGGAGAGGGCAGGGATCCCCCTGCAGCCCCCCCCAGAGAAGGAGGGAGAGGGCAGGGATCCCCCTGCAGCCCCCCCCAGAGAAGGAGGGAGAGGGCAGGGATCCCCCTGCAGCACCCCCGGAGAGGGAGGGAGAGGGCAGGGATTCCTCTGCAGCATCCCCGGAGAGGGAGGGAGAGGGCAGGGATCCCGCTCCATCCCCACCTGGAGGGAGAGCAGGGATCCCCCACCACTGCCACAGGGATGCCCTCCTAACACCCCTCCAGAGAGGAGGGACCCCCACTAGATCAGTAACCCCTTAGCTGCCCTCCCACCTCAGCCCTCCTGCCCTCACTGCCCACAGGCTGGGTGCTCAGCGGTGGTGCCAGCAGTGTGTGCAGGTGATGCAACCTCAGCTCTAGCTGGGGGAGCAGCTCTGCTCCTCTGGCAGTGCTGCTCCCTGCCTGCTTGCTTGGCACAGCTCAAGCCCAGAGCCTGGTGCCCAGGAGGACCCCCAGGGCAGGCGTGCTCCCTGGGCTGTTCTCTGCCATGTGTCTGTGCTCCGTGGGGTGGGTTGGTGACCTCTGGCCCTTGCCCCCTGGCAGAGTGTCATCATGGTGGTGTTTGCTGAGGACAAGACCCGCGAGGACCAGCTGAGGCACTGGAAATACTGGCACTCCAGGCAGCACACTGCCAAGCAGCGCTGCATTGACATAGGTGAGGGCACCTCCTGCCCAGGGCACAGCCCTTGGCCAGCTCCAGCCTTCTGCTCAGGATTGGCTGCTTGAAGAGACCTTGGGATGCATGGAAGGGGCTGGGCTGGAAGGGACCTTGAGGGTCCTCCACTTCCAAGTGACCTGCCCTGAGCTCCTGCACCCTCACACCAAGGAATCTTCTCCATGTGGAGGTGGCACCTGCTGGGCTGCAGGGACTCTGCAGGCTGTGGGGGCTCTGGCTGCTCCCATCTGGAATTCCTGTTGGAGCTGGCAGTGCTCTTTGCCTCCTGCCTCCTCGCTGTGGTGTTTGGTTTGGCTTTTCAGTGCCCAGCCTTGTGGATGCTCCACCCTGAGCTGCAGCTCAGCTTCTGCTGCCCTCACAGCTCAGCAGCTTCAAGTCTGTGGGAACTGCAACCCAGGAAGCTCCACCTCAGCCTGAGGAGAAACTTCTCTGGTGTGAGGGTGCAGACCCTCTGAGAAGGCTGCTCAGAGAGGCTGTGAAGTCTCCTTCTCTGGAGAGTTTCCAACCCCACCTGGATGTGTTCCTGGGTGCCCCTGCTCTGGCAGGGGGCTTGGACTGGATGACCTCCAGAGGTTCCTTCCAACCCCTGCCATGCTGTGATTCTGTGATGGACTCCAGACAGGCTGCCCAGGAAGGCTGTGGATGTCCCCTCCCTAGAGGTGCCCAAGGCCAGGCTGGATGAGGCCTTGAGCAGCCTGGGCTGGTGGAGATGCCTTTGCCTTTGCCAGGGGGTTGGAGTGGATGAGCTCTGAGGTCCCTTCCAGCCCAGCCATTCCATGATTCCACTCTTGACCTGCTCCCTGCATCCTTCTTCCCAACAGCTGACTACAAGGAGAGCTTCAACACCATCAGCAACATCGAGGAGATTGCCTACAATGCCATCTCCTTCACCTGGGACATCAACGAGGAGGCCAAGGTGTGTGCCCAGGCTGTGGGTGTGGGCTGGGGCGAGGGCAGGACGTGTGGCCTGCCCCATGGGGAGCTGTAACCAGGCTGTTTACCTCTCCTCATGCCAACCTGCTGCCTCGGAGGGCTCGCAGGAGAGCTGCAGGGTCCCTGGCACAGAGCAGCCCTCAGAGCAGGAAGCACCTGTGTGGGGGTGCAGGAGCTGTGGTGGGGCAGGGCTGACTGGACAGCAGCACAGGGGCTGGGAGCAGCTGCCGAGGGAGCTGAGGGTGGCATGGGATTGCCTTCAGCTCCTGAAGCAGGCACTGCTGAAGCACAGCTCCCACAGGGACGTGCCTGGAGCTAAGCAGCCTCCTGGTGAGCTCTGGCTTCACCTTTCAGAGGTGTGGGCAGCTGCCCTGGCTGCTGGCTGACTGCAGCTCTTTTGAGCCACTCAGTCACAGAGTTCCTGAGGCTGGCAGAGCCCAGCCCTGGTCACTGCAGCCTGAGCATCTGCTGGGTGCCAAGACAGCAGGGCAGGGGCTGGAGACAGCCCAGGTCCAAGGGCATCTCCCACTCTTTGGGTGCTGGATCCATGCAGGAGTTCTTTGGAGAGGTTCACTGCTGCTTGGGGTGTGCCAGGGCTTGGGAACAGATTCCTGCAGTTCCTGGAGGCTGCTTGTGCCCTGCCTACGACCTTGGCTGGTCACCTGGGCAGAGCCACTGCCGGATACAGAGAGCCCAGGGCGGGGGTCGTAGGGGCTCTCAGCAGAGCACAAAATGGCCTCTCTGGAGCTGTGTGCTGCTGGGCTCTGCAGGGGGCACAGGGCTCACTGCTGCCACCACACAGCTCACTGCCACCATCAGCTCGGCTCTGCTGCACAAGGGCTGTGGAGGAGACAGGCAGACGTGGCTGGGGGGCTGCTGTGGGGTACTAGCCCTGAGGCAGGGGCTGGGTGGGCTGTTGTTGAGGGGTCAGCTTGGCAGGCAGCAGCAGGGAGCTGTGTGTGCTGCTGCTGAGTCTGTGACATCAGTTGTGAGGCTGGCATTGGTGCCAGGTTTCCTTGCTCATCAGTTTGCATCATCTGGGCAGAGAAGGCTGGCAGGGAGGACCTTGGCTGCTGGAGGCTGCTGAGAGTCTGAGCTCAGCAGTGGGTGGGTGCTGGGGCATGAAGCTATATGAGCAAAGTCTCAGGAGGGCTGGCAGGAGATGCTCTCAGAAGCTCTGCTGCTGATGTGGGGCCTGGGGAGAACCAACCTATGCCACCAGGTGCCAGGCTCGCCGTGGGAGTGCAGGAGGCTGTTGCCAGGGTCTGTCCTGAAGGAGCAGTCCCAGTCTGGAGACCACCAGGAGCAGCCTGAGTAGCTCTGCAGGCTCTGGGTGGGAGGGGTGGGCCGGGCTGGGCTGTGGCTGCAGACCAGATTTGGGTGAGATCCTCGGAGCATGGCTTCACATGGCCCTGCAGGGGCTGCTGGTGCCAGGCTGCAGCCTTAGCTCCTGCCATCAGCCATGCTGGGACAAACATGCTCTGGAGCTCTCCAGGTGACCTTGCCTGGGCAGGGGCTTACACTCTGTCTGCAGAGGTCATAGAATCAATCCACCAGGGTGGAAGAGAGTGGAGCAGGAGACAGGCAGTGAGTGAGCTCTGGTGCTGCAGAGTCCCCCCAGTCACAGAGCTGAAGTGCTGCAGGGCTGCTTGGAGAGGAGAAGGCTGCAGGGAGACTTTAGAGCTGTATTTCAGTACCTGCAGGAGACTGAGCAGGAACTGCTCAGAAGGGGCTGTGGGGGTAGCACAGGGGCAATGGTTTGGAACTGGAGCAGGCCAGAGTTAGGTTGGACATAGGGAGATGTTCTGCAGTGAGGGTGGGGAGAGACTGGCACAAGGCTGCCCAGGGAGGTGGTTGAGGCCCCATCCCTGAAGACCTCCAAGATCAGCCTGGATGTGTCCCTGTACAGCCAACTCCAGCTGGAGGTGTCCCTGTGACTGCAGGGGGTTGAGCAAGATGCCCTTGGAGGGTCCCTTCCAGCCCAGTGCATGCTGTGATTCTTCCAAGGAGCTGCCCCTAGCAGCCCTGGGACCAGTCCTTGCCCTTCTCGACTCTAATGGTGAGGAGGCAGAGGAGGATTGGAGCTGTGCTGCTTGCTCTGGGCAGAGGCTGTCTCTTAACTTCAGGGCAGACCCTAGGTCCCAGCTCCCTGTGGCTGAGCAGCTCTCAGGCAGTGCCAGCTGTGTGCTTGCTCTGCAGCAAGGAGAATGTGAGGGCTTGCAGCAGTGGAGCTGAGGGTTGGCAGGCATGGTGGAGATGCCCTCAGCAGGTAGCACTTCCTAGGGATGCTGTGCTGGGAGAGCTGAGGCCAAGGGCAGGTCTTTGGGCAGCAGATGGAGCAGGCAGGGATGGAGTTGGCACACTGCTTGCTGTGCTGGTTGCTGTTGGTGAGCCCGTGGGGGTGGAAGGGGTGGGGAAACACTGGCACAGTCTTTCCAGGGAGGATGGGGATGTGCCCTCCCTGGAGGTGTTCAAGGCCAGGCTGGATGAGGCCTTGAGCAAGCTGGGCTGGTGGAGGTGTCCCTGCCCATGGCAGGGGTTGAAGCTGGATGGTCTCTGAGGTCCCTTCCAAGCCATGAAGCCAGGAGTGCTCCTTGCAGGGAGGACACCTCCCAGTGCAGGATCTGGCAGTGCCCCCAGCTCCGGAGCAGATGCTGGGTGCTGCTTTCTGGAAGCCTCTTTCTGCCCTCTCCTGTTGCCCTGGGACATCACAGGAGCTGCCTGCAGGCTCCCTGGAGTGGTAGAGGTTGAGTGTCCTCTGAGTGTGGTCAAGCTGGAAAAGCATCTGGGGTCCAGAGCCTCCTTGCTCTGAGACAGGAAAAGGAGCTGAGTGTGGGCAGGATGGCACAGACCACCCCAAAGTGCTGCCTCCGGGGCTGGGCAGAGCAGAGGTAGGTTAGGAAGATTGACTGGAATGAAGGAAATGGTGATCCTGGTGGGCTTCAGGTGTGGCTGTGGTAGAGAGGGGATCTGACCCAGTGCCTAACAGAGCAGAGGGCATGGACTGGCTGAGGGGGCAGCTGTGCCCTGTGAGCATGTGGAGGGGATGGGTTGGTGAGCTGTTGAGGAAAGGCAGCAGAGCTGCCCAGGCAGGAGCCATGGTGGCTGGGTGCAGGCATGGGCTGATGGAGCTGATCCACTGCAGGTCCTGCTGGAGATGCCCTGGGGCTGGTGGAGGCTTCAGAGAGCTTCCCAGGCTGGGCTGTCTTCTGGGCACGGTGCAGCAGGGCACATTGCTGTCTGCAGGAGACCCGGCCCAGGTGTCTGAGCACAGGCTGCTCAGCGCTGACCTCCCTGGGGAGGGGGTGTCTGGAGCCAAGGAAGGGGTGTCTGGAGCCAGGCTGGAGATGCCTGCTCCTCCCTGCTGGCTGGGGCTTGACCATCTGTGGGATTGCGGGTTTGGAAGGGAGGGAGACTCCTGCCCTGGCAGCCCTGCTTTCCCTTTCTGTGCCAGTCAGAAGTGTTTGGCAGCTGCTGGCCATGGCTCTTGGGGCTGGAACCATCTCTCCCAGGTCTGTGCCCAGCTCCTACTGGTTGACCCCTGGCTGGGTGCAGGTTTGTCAGAGGCCTCCTGCTCCTCTTCAGAGCTTGGCCATGTCCTAAGAGCTTTGCTCTGCTCCCTGTTGGGCTGTGCAGCGAGTCCACATCCTTCAGCTCTAACCTGGGCACAAGGCCTGTGCCAGAGTGGCTGGTGGCAGCCAAGCCAGCAGGGTGAGCTGACTCTGCTGGGCGCTGCTCCCAGCTGCTGGCTGAGCTCCTGCCTGGAGCAGCAGCAGGGCTGGGGCCTCCTGCCCTAGCAGGGAGAGCTGGGGGTTTGTGTGCCAATGGGCACAGCTCTGCTGGGGTGGGGGGTGCATGCTGATAGGCACAGCTCTGCCGGTGCTGTACTGGGCCACACCTGCCACGCTGCCCAGCAGCTGCCTGCTGCCATGTGGCATTGCCAGAGAGGGTACTCGAGGGGGACTTCTGTCTGCCTTGTTTCAGGCTGGCTGGTGGGACTGGAGCCGAAGATGGTTCAGTGCACATAAAGGGCTCCATTGCTCTCCCACTCCTTGCCCCAGAGCACTGCCAGGCAGATGCCAAGGGTGAAAGGGGGATGTGGGCTGGCTGCAGCAGGGCAGTTGGCACTGGAGCTGCTGGGCAGGGGGCAAGGGGCTGGGGGAGCTCTGAAGTACCAAAGCCATTAATGCCTGGGTTGGTTGGGTTTTGGGCTCCATAGAGGCATGGAATGGTTTAGGTTGGCAAAGGCCTCTGAGATCACACAGTCCAGCACCACCATGGGCATCAAACCATCGCCTAAGTGCCATGTCCACACAGGTCTGGAACACCTCCAGCCATGGGGACTCCACCACCTCCTTGGGCAGCCTCTGCCAGTCCCTGACCACTCTTGCACCAAAGACATTTTTTTTTCTTCTCCAGCCTAATCCTCCCCTTGCACCATCCCAGGCCATTTGCTCTCCTTCTATCATCTGAGCCTAGGGAGCAGACCCAACCCCCCCTCACTGCAGCCTCCAAGAAGAAAGGACTTGCCCAGGGTTGAAGTGCTTGGGGGCCACTTTGGTTTGGCCTCCTGCAGCAGCAGAGCTGTGCCAGGAGAGTGCTCTGGCAGCTCCTGGAGTGGTGGCTGCTGTACTCGGGTGGCATCCTCTGCTCAGCTCTGTGGGGCAGGTGGACCTCTTGCTGCAGGCTGGAGCAGGGCTGGGGTGGGCACCAGGGGGATTGTTCTAAGGGCCTGTCCTAGGCTGGTCCTGCCCTGGTGCTGTGGAGGAGGAGTGGCAGCCCTGCTGCTGGATGCCATGGGCATGAAGCGGCTCTCACGCCTCGTTAAAGGGGGCGGTGCCAGCTCCAGCAGCAGGCAGCAGCTACAGGTTTGGGCAGTTGGGCATGGAGCCGTGAAAGGACATGAGTCAGAGAGGCTTCAGAGAGGCCTGCCGGGAAGCCAAGGCTGCCAAGCTCAGGTGCTGGGAGGGAAGCCCTGGCAGGTGCTGCCTGCTGCCTCCCAGTGCCCTCTGCTCTGCGCTGGCCACTGCCACGGGCACCCTGGGGGGCTGCAGCCAGGAATCTCTCACTGCCCTTTGGCTCTCTGCTGCTGCCGCCTTTGCGTCTGCAGTGCTGCAGGTCAGACACAGGTTTTCATCTCAGTGGCTTTGTTCAGGTCCAAATTCCTTGGTCTTCAAATCATGGAACCATAGAATCGTTCTGGTGGGCAGAGAGGAGACCTCCAGGGCCAGCCTAGTCTAACCTTCAAGCCAAACCCTGCCCAGAGGGGAAGCTCCACAGTGACTCAGAGTGCATTGGCTTGGCAGGGACCCTTCAAGGGTGTCTTGTCCACCCTGCCTGCAGACAGCAGGGACACCTCCAGGCTGATCTCCCAAGCGGCTATCGAGCTGAGAATGTTTCCTAGAGCTGGAAGAAGAATCTTCCTCAGGTTAGCTCTGCCAGAGAGAAAACTGAGAAGTGACTTAGAATCATAGAATCCTGGAATGGTTTAGGTTGGAAGGGACCTCGAGGATCATCCAGCTCCAACCCCCTGCCATAGGCAGGGACACCTCCCACTAGAGCAGGCTTCTTTCATTCCTGGTGGCAGAATTCCCTTTGGGCTTTGTTCTGCCTTTGTAGACATGAATCTTTCCTGTTTTCATGGAAGCACAGAATGGCTTGGACTGGAGAAGCCCTTTCAGATCCTCCAGCCCAATCCTTCTCTAACTCGGCTCAGGCTGGGGCTGAGCCATGGCCCTCAGCACCACAGCTCTGGGGCTTTGAGACACCTCCAGGGATGGGCACTCAGCCACCTCCTTGGGCAGCCTGTGCCAGGCTGTGAAAACCCTTCCAGTCAATGAGTGTTTTCTCATCTCAAACCTCACCCTCCCCTGGTGCAACCTGAGGCCATTTCCTTTCCTGCCCCCTGATCCTTGGGAGCAGAGACCCTGCTGGGGGTTTCTGTTGTGGCTTTTCTCTAGGTTTGAGTTTTTCTGGTGAGGTTATTGCAGGGGTTGAGGTTTGGTTTGGGTTCTCTTGGGGTCTGCTTGCTGTTGTTTGGGTTTTGTTGTTGTTTGGTTTGGGTTTTTTTTTGTTAGGTTTTTGGGTTTTTCATTCTCAAACACTGCAGAGGTTTTGCCCAACAGCTTCTTTTTGACTTTTTCCAGCCAGCTCTGCCCAGGCTGCCACCTGGACACACAGCTTCACCTTGCAGTGTGGGTTGGCAGGAAGCTTTGGCAAGACTGGGAACCTCCAGGCCTGGGTTTCCCACGTGTGGCAGGCAGAGCCAGTTATGCATTTCCGTGCCTCAGAAGGTTGGGCTGGGGGCTGGCACTCAGCAATGTGCATTTCCCTGTCATTCCCATCAGTTGGTGCTGGGCTGAGCCTGCCAGGAGAATGCTCTCCCCTGGGGCTGGGCTGCGTTTCCCACTCGGCCTTCCTTGGCGTGGGCTGGCACCCACCACGAGCTCAGTCAGTCACCCAGGCTGGGCTGGGTAGGTTGGGCTGCAGAGGAAGCTCCCTGGGCTACAGCAGGATGGTGCTGAGCTGGGATGGCTGTGGCCCATCACCCAGACAAGCCTTATTTGGGGCATCCGTTGCCAGGGGCGGGCGGTGGCTGCCAGCCCACGGCTGCAAGAGGTGCCCAAGGTTTGATCTCTTTCCTGCCTGGGCTCCTGCTGATGCAAAACCTGTGGTGAGCGTGGGAGGGAAAGAAGCAGAGGTGAGAGCAGCAGGATGAGGCACCCCCAGGTGAGCCTGGCTTGCTCCTGAGCACAGCACCCTGAGTGTCTGCAGGCAGCTCCTGCCTGCCTCCCAGCCTGCCTGCCCAGCACCCAGGGCCATCCCTAGAAGCCACCCAGCTGGCAGCTCCGCCTCTCCAAGGGCTTGGGGCTGTGCTGGTGGCAGCCAGGAGGCTTTGGGGCTGGGTGGGACTTGCATCAGGCCAGCTCACCACAGATGGAGCACATTGAGCCATGTCTTGGACATGTCCATGTGGCCTTTGGGGACTTAAAGGGGGCTGCAGGAGAGCTGGGGAGGGGCTTCACTGGGGGCGTAGTGACAGGACAGGGGCTGCCAGCTCATACAGTGTGGCCACCAGGACTCCCAAGGAGCCCCATGGCAGAGACAAGGGGTGATGGGCACAAGTGACTGTTGGGCAGGCTCCAGGAGAAAATGTTCCCCATGAGCACAGCTGGACGCTGGAATCCTCTCCTAGGGGAGGCAGTGCAGTCCCCCACACTGGGCACTTGCCTGGCAGGCTGCTGGGGCAGCTCACTGCAGCTCCTCCAGCCCCTAGAGAGGTTGGACCAGGTGGCCCTTGGGCTCCCTTCCAGCCTGGCACGCTGGGATGGCTGCAGCCTGCTCCCTAATGCTGGGTGGTTCCCCTCTTGGTCCTCCAAGGTGGTCTGTGCAGGCAGAGCAGGAGGAGGCTGGGTTGAGGCCACATGCCCATAGCCAAGCCCTCGCATTTAGGGCTGATGGATCCTGGACCTTGTCTCTTCCTCTGCTTCTTAACCTGCCATGGCAGCCTGGAAGGCTCCTGCTGGGGTGGGCTCACTGGACAGCTGCTGTGGCCTTTGTCCTTCACCAGGTGGACAGCTCCTGCCTCAGCTCCCTGTGCAGTGCTGGAGACCCCCGAGTGGCCTCTGCAGCCCTCAGGGCAGAGCCTGGGCACCGCGGGTCAGTCGGGCAGCACAAGGGGCATGGGGCCGAGCTCACAGAGCTCCTGCAGCCACGGCCGGGCTGGGCAGGGCGTCCCGGGACAAGCTGGGCTGTGTGGGGCAGGAGGGCTGGGACAGGCTGGGCTGGGCAGGGGGTCCTGGGATAAGCTGGGCTGTGCGGGGCAAGGGGTCCCGAGACAAGCTGGGCTGTGCGGGGCAGGGGGTCCTGTGGCAGGCTGGGCGGTGCTGGGCAGGAGGGCTGGGACAGGCTGAGCTGGGCAGGGGGTCCCTGGGCAGGAGGTCTGGGACGCTCTGGGATCATTTCACCTTCTAAACCTTGGGCAGAACATTGAAAGTGGCCAGGGTCAGGGCAAGCAACACCTGGAGAGGAGGTCCTGGCAGCTCCACCTGGCCGTGCCTGTGCCCTGGGCAGTTCTGTGCTCAGCCCAGAACACAGAACTGCCCTGGCACAGAGCATGGAAGCCAGAGGCTTGGCACAGCTCTGCTGGGAAGGAGCTGCAGGCTTGGCCCAGGGCTTCACAGAAACAGGAATCAGGGCCTGGGGCTGCTGGGGGAGGTCTCCATGCTCTGGGTGCTGCTCCTGTCCCTGCTGAGACAGCCACGTGGAGCAGGGTGCTCGGACTGCAGCTGCCCCAGGCCTGTCCAGGACACACAAAGGCTTTGCTCCGTGGTGCTCTGTTGGGTGCCCATCAGGCACAGGCCTGGCTGAGGCTAAGAGGGCTGCCCAGAGCTCTCAAGGTGTTTGTGCCCACCTTAGGTGTGGCTCCTGGACCCACTTGTGGCTGCTGCTCAGCCTTGCTCTGTGGAGGCTGCGCAAGGAGACTGTTCCCCTACTGCTGCTGCTGCCTCGGCACCTGCCAGCTGCTGGTGCTGTGCTGTGGCAGCAGGGCTGCTGTCCAAGATAAACCGAGCCAGGAGCTGTGGCCATGCAGAGCTTCACCTCAGGTCTCTTTCCTCTTGCTGGCAGCACTCAAGCTGCTCTTTGATTAGGGTAGCCCTTCCTGGTGGGTTGGGAGCAGAGCTGGGGAGAAGATGCAGGGTAGAAGGATCTTGGCTGGTTGCTGAGCCTGCTTGAGGGCTCACAGCAGAGCTGCAAAGCTGCTGGCTGAGGTCCTGCAGTGCTGAAGTGGAGGCATCTGCTAGCTCTGAGCACAGGCAGGGGCTGCTCCTGCCCAGAGGGGCAAGGAAGGCCACGAGTGGTGGGGAAGTCACCACAGACTTGTTTGAGTTGGAAGAGACCTCCAAGCCCAACCTCACCCCACCATGGCCACTAACCCTGAAGTGCCATGGGCAGGTGGTTCTGGAGCAGGGTTGATGTCTCCTGCAGCTGTCTGTGGGTGCAGCAGCTCACAGCCTTCCTGCTGCTTGGTGCTCTCTGCAGAGCTGAGCTGTGGAGCTGCTTGCCCTGGGGAGAAGCTGAGCTGCCAGCAAGGGTAAAAAAAGGCATGAAAAAAGTCAACAGAGAGAAGCAGAGGAGAATGGCTTTGGGTGGGGAGAAGGGTCCAGAGGTGGTGATCAAATATAGACTGAGGGCTTAGCTGCCTGGCAGGTGGGACAGCTGGGGCAGGTCTCTAATCCTGCAGAGAGCTCCCTGTTCCAGACAAGCTGTGCTGGGAAGGGCTTGGCAGGGCTGAGGCTTGGGCAGGCTGTGCTTTGGGGTCAGGTGCTGGGAGGTGAGGTGCAGAGGGTGTTGGAGAAGCACCAACAGCTCTTAATATAGCTGAGAATGCGGAACTGGCCGCAGGAACAGGTCGGGCAGCTGGGCAGGAATCCTGCTTGGCAGGCTGGGGATGCAGAGCAGCTTCTGCAGCTACCTCCTGCTTGCTCCTGGCAATTCTGGGGTGGGGATGTTGCTGCTGCCCTCACCGGGCCCTGGCTTGTGTGTGAGCACAGCCCAGACAGTGGCTCAGGTTGTCAAGGACCTCAGAGCTCAGCTGCTCCGACCTCCTGCCGTGCCCAGGGTCACCTCTCAGCTAGACTCAGCTGCCCAAAGTCTCATCCAGTCCGGCCTGCAACATCCCCAGGCAGGAGGCAGCCACAGCCTCCCTGGCAGCCTGTGCCAGACTCTCACCACCCTCACACTCAACAGCTTCTTGCTCAGCTCCACTCTAACCCTGCTCTGCCTCAGCTCCAAACCATTCCCCCTTGGCCTGTCTTGGGCCCCCTCAGCGTAAGTCTCTCTGCAGCCTTCCTGCAGGATCCCTTCAGGCAACTGGGAGCTGCAGCTGCTGTCCCCACGGTGTGGCAGGAGGAGTTTGTGCTCCAGAGCAGCCACCCAGCTTCCCCAGGAGCCCTCAGCCTCCCAGCCCTCTTCCCTGTGATGAACTGTGGCAGTGACTCCACCACAAACAGCCAGCAGCAGGGGCAGAGCTGAGGGACAAGGAAGAGCCCTGCTGGGCTCCTGCTCTGCTGCCACCTCCTCCTCCTAACCCCAACCTTCCTGAACAAAACCGTCCTGGCTTCAAGCTGCTGAAGACCAAGCTGGAGACACTCTTTGCTAAAACCATCTTTGTAGAGCTTAGGGCAACCTGAAGTTGCTCAAAATGGGTTGGGGGACACTTAGGGGCTGGAGCAGGTCCAGAGAAGGCCACCAAAGGTGGGGAAGGGTCTGGAAAGCAGGGCTGGGGAGGAGCAGCTGAGTGAGCTGTTTGGTGTGGAGCAGAGGAGGCTGAGGGCAGAGCTCATTGCTCTCTGCAGCTCCCTGAGAGGAGGCTGCAGTGAGGGGGGGTTGGGCTCTGCTCCCTAGGCTCAGGTGGTAGCAGGGGAGGACATGGCCTGGAATGGTGCCAGGGGAGGGTTAGGTTGGAGAGGAGGAAAAATGTCTTTGGTGCGAGAGTGGTCAGGGACTGGCAGAGGCTGCCCAGGGAGGTGGTGGAGTGCCTGCAGGTGTTCCTTGAGGCCATGGTTTGGTGGCCCTGGTGGTGCTGAGTTGGTGCTGGACTGGCTGATCTCAGGGACCTTTTCCAACCCAACCCGCTCCATGATCCTTTTGAAGTGAGGTGGCTTTGTCCCAGGAGGAGCAGCCAGTTTGGCTCCCTGCTGCAGGGAGGTGATGAGGTCTTTGCTGTCATCTCCTGCCCAGAGTCCTGAAGCTCTCAGTGGCATGGAGATGTTGCAGCTGCTTAAGGCTGGAGCCAGCCCAGAGAGGATACTGCAGCAGGACAGGCTCTGTCAGCTGAGAGGCAGTGCCCTGGGGCACCTCTGCAGCTCTGCTGCCCCACCATGGCTCTGTCCCTAGAGACCACCCCTCCTCCCCTCAGCTAGCCGAGGAGGCTGTGTGTGGCCAAGTGCCCTGCTGGAGAAGTTCCTCTGCCTGCCGGGGTGCTGCGGGCCGAGCCTTGTGGTGCCAGCCCTGTGGAGCCCACGGGGAGTGTGTGTGGAGGCTGTTGGCACAATCACAACTGCTTGGGCTGGAAGAAACCTGCAAGGTCGTAGAGTCCAACCCCCAGTATGCCCCCGTGCCCAGCTGCCATGGCCACACACTCTTGAGCACCTCCTGGGGCTGTGGCTATGGCTGCTGGCAGAGGCATGGAGGGTGCAGTGCTGAGAGCTGGCTGTGGACAGTCAGCTTGGGCAAGCACTCACAGAGTGAGTCTGCAGGGAGTGCAGAGTCACAGAGTGCAGTCACAGAGTGTCTGCAGTCAAGTACTGCTGCTCAGAACCCCAGACACACCGAGGGGGCACAGGCTCAGGCTGGGCACTCAGCCACCAGGTACCTTCAGCTTCCCTTGAGCAAGGTTGTGGAGTCCACTGCAGCCGTTCCAAACCCCAATGGCTGTGCTTCTCTGTGACCTGCTCTAAGTGGTCCTGCTCTGGCAGGGGCTTGGTCCCTTCCACCCCACCCATGCCGTGTGACTCCCTGGAGGAGCCCTGGAGCTTCCCCCCAGGCTCTGGCAGTGCTGCCTTGGGAAGCTGGAGGTGGCAGAGGGGGAGAGAGGTGGTTAGGAGCTGGCAGAGCACTCAGTTGGCTTCCTCTGGGGAGGGTGGAGAACAGCTGCTGTGAAAATGATTCTCCTGGCTGCAGTCTGGGGTGTATGGGGTTGGAATTATGGGATGGCTTGGTCTGGAGAAGCTGTCTGAGGTCATCAAGTCCAACCCTTTTGTGACTACTGAGGCTGGGGCTGACCCAGCACATCTGTGTTGTGGAGGGCAGAGAAAGACCTTGTGCTCAGCAGCTGCTGTGGGTCAGGGCTCTGCTGCTGCTGCTCTGCTGCTGCTCTGGCTGCAGCCACTGAGGGCTGCTGCAGAAGCTGTGTTAGAGCTGTGAGCAGCAGTGTGCCAAGCCATGAAGCCAACCCATCCCCTTCAGCCTCTGGAGTCTCTGCAGCCGCCGAAAGCTCCAGGAGGTGGCACCAGGTGGCACCAGCTGCCCGCAGAGTGGCCCAGGTGGGCAGCTCTGCTGGGGCAGCTTCAAGTACTGGAAAGCTTCAGCCGCTTTCCAGTACTTGAAGTGGCTCCAGGAGAGCTGGGGAGGGGCTTTTGACAAGGGCTGGCAGTGCCAGGATGAGGGACAATGGCTTTGAGCTGGGCGAGGGGAGACTGAGACTGAAGAGGAAGAAGAAATTGCTGACAGTGAGGGTGGTGAGACAGGGGCACAGGCTGTGGCTGCCCCTGCCTGGAGGTGCTCAAGGCCAGGATGGATGAGCCTCTGAGCAGCTGTGCTGGTGGCAGGCTGAAGCTCCTCCAGCTCCAAGCTCTTCTGCTCAGCTTTTATCCTTTGTGGTGTTGTGTTTGGGTTTTTAGCCTGCTTGGTTTGTTCGCTGGATGTGGGGGTGGGTTTGGTTGTTTTTTTTCCCTTTGGCTGGGCTGAGTTTTGGGGTTTTTTTTGTTTGGTTGTTTATTTGGGGCTGGGGCTTTGGTTTCTGGTTGGGTTTTTTTTCCCCTGGATTGGGTGGGTTTTCCTTTGGGTTTTTTCTTTGATTGGTTGGTTGTGTGTGGTGGGAGGCTGCTGGTGGTGGCGTTTTGTCTGTTCCTTTCCTCTCCTCACTGCTTTAAATGATCACTGACCAAAGCATCAGGGGCCAGAAGCCCCAGCAGAGCTGCCCCAGTGGTGGCCCAAGGAAGTTGCTCAGAAGTTTGTCTTCTTGTGAGCGTTGTGCCTGAGCTGTCAGCAGAAGGAAGATCCTGCTGCAGTGGCAGCAGCAGTGCCCAGCTCTCAGCAATGCCCAGCTCTGCAGCCTGGCAGAAGTCAGCTCTGACAAGTTCTGCTGCTCTCCTCCACAGGTTTTCATCTCTGTCAACTGCCTCAGCACAGACTTCTCCTCCCAGAAGGGTGTCAAGGGCCTGCCCCTCAACCTGCAGATCGACACCTACAGCTACAACAACAGGAGCAACAAACCTGTCCACAGAGCCTACTGCCAGATCAAGGTCTTCTGTGACAAGGTGGGCATGGCTCAGAGTGCTGCTGGCCCTTGGCACAGGCAAGGCTGGGGCAGTGTTGCTGGCCCTTGGCACAGGCAAGGCTGGGGCAGTGCTGCAAGCCTTTGGCACAGGCAAGGCTGAGCCCTTGGCACAGGCAAGGTTGGGGCAGTGCTGCTGGCCCTTAGCACAGGCAAGGCTGAGCCCTTGGCACAGGCAAAGCTGGGGCAGTGCAGCTGGCCCTTGGCGCAGGCAAGGCTGGGGCAGTGCAGCTGGCCCTTGGCGCAGGCAAGGCTGAGCCCTTGGCACAGGCAAGGTTGGGGCTGTGCAGCAAGCCCTTGGCACAGGCAAGGCTGGGGCAGTGCTGCTGACCCTTGGCACAGGCAAGGCTGGGCCTTGGCACAGGCAAGGCTGGGGCAGTGCTGCTGACCCTTGGCACAGGCAAGGCTAGGGCAGTGCTGCTGGCCCTCTGGGAGAGGCTGTCCCCACCTTATCACTTGGTTTGCTTCTTTTTCTCCCCAGTCCTGCCCCTTGCTGCTTTGGCTCCCTGCAGCCTGTGCTCAGCCCTTCAGCTCCCCCACGGCCTGCCCCAGGTGCCCTGCTGTGGCAGGGGTGTTGGACTCGGTGATCTCCAGAGGTCCTTCCAGCCCCTACCATAGTGACAAGTTGCCCATTCCCTGCTGCTGTGCTGGAGCTGCTGCCAGGCTGGTGGCTCTGCAGTCAGCAGAGGAGTGGATGGGCAGGCAGTGCATGGCTCAGAAGAGAGCTCTGAGGCTGTCCCTAGCCTCCAGCAGCATCTTATGTGGCAGTGCCACTGCAGCTTGGAGTTGCCCTTGGGACTGAGACCTCTGCCCCTGCTCTGCCCTAGGCACTTTGCAAATTGGAGCTGCACTGAACATGGAGGGGGAAGGAGAGGGCATGGCCTGGAATGGTGCCAGGGGAGGGTTAGGCTGAAGAGGAGGAAAAATGTCTTTGGTGTAAGAGTGGTCAGGGACTGGCGCAGGTTGCTCAGGGAGGTGGTGGAATCCCTGTGCCTGGAGGTGTTCCAGCCCCCTGTGGCCATGGTGGGGTTGGGCTGGTGGCTGGGCTGGATGTTCTCAGAGGCCTTTTCCCACCCAACCCATTCCCTGACCCCTCCTCTGTGCTGAGCTTGTCTCTTGCTCCCTCTGAGCACGCAACAGTGTGAGGCTGGTGCCTGATGGCTCTGCAGTGATGCAGAAGCTTTGGAGCTTGCTGCCTTCCAGCCATGGGAGCTGGCACCAAGTTCTGTTTGTCACATCACATCTAGCTGTACCCAAAGGGTTGTCTGAGGTACTGGGCAGGTGCTGTGTGAGCAGCCCTTAGAGCTGCAGGTCCTGACTGCAGACCCCAGGCTGGGCAGCCCCTCCAGGCTCCTGCAGCAGCTGACATTTTGGCAGGGACCCCACATTTCCTGCCCTGCTGTGACTTCTGAGGAGCAGTTGGCTGATCCTGCCTGTTTGCAGGCCCTTCCTCACGGTGGTGTCCACTCCTGCAGCCATTCATGCAGGAGTGCTGTCAGCCGTGGGCTCTGCCTGGAGGACCAGGTCTGTGCTGTGGAGATCTGCTGGGCAAACAGCACACAGTGAAGGGTCTGTGGCCCCCTGAGGGTCAGCTCTGCAGGTCCACTGCGGACCTTTGTTGAAGCTGTGCTGGTGCTGCATGCCTGAGCTGCCTCTGAACCCAGGCACTGCCATGACAGGGTCCTCTGCTGCCCCTCCTGTGCCTACAGATCTGTGGAAGCTCTAGGGAAGGTCAAGCAGTGCAGGGCAGGAAGAAAGGGGGAGAGGTCCCACATCTGAGGGGGAAGGGAAAGCTGCTGAGAGTCTCTAGTCTGTGTCTGCTGCCTCTGAGCCACAGTCTCTTTGTGGGCCTGTCTGCCCCTCTGCCCAGTCCACAGATGCCCCCAGGGTGTTTGGGGTTCATCTAGCCCTGTGTGGCCCAAGACTGGAGGAAAGCAGCCCAGCTGTGATGGTGGCACCTCTGACACCCTGGTGCATGAACTTTGGAAGGGACCTCACAGATCATCCAGCTCCAACCCCTGCCATGGGCAGGGACACCTCCACCAGCTCAGGGTGCCCAAGGCCTCATCCAGCCTGGCCCTGAACACCTCCAGGGGGAGGGAGCATCCTAGGATGGGTTGGCTTAGAAGAGATGTTGAAGATCATCTGTTTCCAAGCCCCCTGCTATGGGCTGTGCCATGGGCTTGGAACTAGATGATCTTCAACCTTCCATTAGCCCAAGTTGCTCAAGGCCTCATCTAGTGTGGCCATCAGCACCTCCAGGGAAGGGACATCCACAGCCTCCTTGGGCAACCTGTGCCAGTGTCTTCCCCAACTTCACTGCCAAGAATTTCTTCCTTATCTCCAGTCTCAGTCTGCCCTACTCAAGCTTCAACCCATCCACTCTGAACCCAACCTCTGCCCTCCCCTTGATCTCTCCTCTGGCAGGGGGCAGAAAGGAAGATCCGGGACGAGGAGCGGAAGCAGAGCAAGAGAAAAGGGAAATGCAGTGACCCCAACTCCCAGATGAATGCCTGTGAGTAGAAATGGTGCCCTCTGTGCTGCCAGGCTTACACCTCCTTCTGCTCACCCTGCCCTGTGCACTCCATCTCCACCCCTCATGGCACAGCTGCAAGGGTGACAGAGGCTTCGTGTGCCACTTGGGAATGAGGAGGGCAGTGGGTGCCAGGTGGGTACCAGGTTACTTCTGGGGAGATTCCAGCTAGGCACAAGAGGAGAACGTGGCACAAAGACAACCAACCACTGGGGTCAGCTCAGGGGAGTGGTGGAGTCCTCACTCCGGAGGTCCAACCTTGCACGGGACCAGGTTGCTCCAGGCCTTGGCTGGAGGCTGTGAAGGCCTCAGCCCTGCTAATAGAGGCTGTGGAGCTTGCTCTGCCCTCGCAGAGGTGCAAAGGGCTTGGATGGTACCTCCCCAGCAGAGCTGCTCCAGGGAAAGCCCTCACCCTGCAGCCCTGCCCTCCTGGCTCTGCTCCCTGTGCCAGCAGCAGCCCGACTGGTTCAACCAGCACGCAGCTCCCAGGGCTTGCTGGGCAGGATTTTCCTGACACTGCAAGTCCAGGCCGTGGAGCAGCTTCAGAAGAGTCTTCTGCTCCTAGGGCAGCTGCAGACAGGGCTGGGCTGTTGTGGTTGCAGAGAAACAGCTTCAGCAGCCTGCTGGCACCACATGGGGAGCAGCCCCAGCAGCTTCCTGCGGCCCTCTGCCAGGGCTGGGAAGTGCAGGCAGCTGCAGTGCAGCTCTCCAGGCTCTGGGTTGGCACTAAAGCTGCTTTCCAGGCTGCACTTCCTAGGCCTGGATGTCTGGATGAGGCTTCCTTAGCCTGCCGTGGGCTTGGTTTTCCTGGAAAGTCCATCCCAGTGCTGTCCAGGACTGCTGGGAGAAGTACAGGATTTGCTCTAAGCCATAGCTGCTGGACCCGGTCCAGGGTCACCAGTGCCTTGTGTGCAGCAGGGACGCAGCAGCAGCAGCAGAGCAGGATTGCAGCAGGGACTCAGCAACAGCAGTGGAGGAGGTTTGCAGCAGGGATTCGGCAGCAGCAGGGACACAGCAGCAGCAGCAGCAGAGGAGGTTTGCAGCAGGGCACTCAGCAGCAGCAGAGCAGGATTGCAGCAGGGACTCAGCAACAGCAGTGGAGGAGGTTTGCAGCAGGGATTCGGCAGCAGCAGGGACACAGCAGCAGCAGCAGAGAAGGTTTGCAGCAGGGACTCAGCAGCAGCAGAGGAGGTTTGCAGCTTCTCACACTGATTTTGTGCAGAGGCTAAGCACTCTTAGAGCACAATCACTTGGCAAGAGCAAAAGCCGAGCCTAGAAGTGTTACCTCTGGGGGCCATGAGGAGCAAAGTGTTTCACTGCAGCTTGTGTGACCCAAACCCAAAAGCTTCTCACTTGGTAATGTAACAATCTGACCTGTTGATTCAGGCCAGCTTGGATGGAGCTTTGAGCAGCCTGGTCTGTTGGTGCCCATGGCAGCAGGGTGGGCCTGAATGATCTCGTAAGGTCCTTTCCACCCCACACTGGGGTCAGTTTGACACCAACATGCCTGAAGTGCAGTTTAAGGCATCTCCTGCCTCCCTCTCTCCCAGACAGGTCTTTGTGGGTGACCTCTGCCCTCCTGGTGCCTCTTGTCTGCTATGTTGAGAGCCAAAGTGCTCCACAGTGCAGGTCCCGCTGGGGGCTGGCAGCTTGGGCTGGGTAAGACAAAGAATGTGGAACCAAACCTGTAACCCTCAGTGGGGCACTCTGCATGCCACAGCCTCGGTGGCACAGCAGCAGCAGTAGAGGAGGTTTGCAGCCTGCTGCTGCTGTGCTGCTGCCTCTGGGAGGCTCCCAGCTTCAGGTTGTCTTCTCTGTTTCCTGTGTCCCCTCCCGGGAAGCCTAGGGACCTTCTGAGGGAGCAGAGAGCCCCCAGGCTGGCTCTGCCCTCTTTGGGGTGCTGTGGTGCACACCTGTGTCGCTCTGCTGCCTGGCTGGGCAGGCCATTTTCCAGCCCAGTTCAAGGAGAGATGGAGCAACCCAAACTCCTCTGAGCTGCTGAGGTGGGCAGCTCAGTGCCAGCCTCCTCTGCAGCAGCTCTTCCTTTTGCCGCTCAGCAGTGGCTGCGCTGCTGCGGCGGCACAGGGCAGGCAGAGCCCCAGGGGCACCCTGAGCCTGTGCCCCCCTGGCTGTCCCTGCAGTTTCTGATGTGAAGGTGCCACTGCTGCCCTCCCACAAGCGCACAGACATCACCATCTTCAAGCCCTTCATGGACCTGGACACCCAGCCAGTGCTCTTCATCCCCGACGTGCACTTCGCCAACCTGCAGCGCGGTGCCCACGTGAGTCGAGCTGCTGGCCCTGGGGGTGGGGAGGGCTGGGGGCTGTTGGCAGAAGCCAAGGGTGCTGTCTGCAGGCAGGCAGTGCCAGCCTGGCTGCACTCCTGCTATGCCATGCGGTCCTGCTGGCAGGAGGCCTTGCTGCCAGCTGCACTGACTGTGGCCCACGGCTGGTACCTGGGGCACAAACTCACCTGTGGGCTCCCAGCTCTTGCAGTGCCCTTTGCATAGCAGCTGCTGCCTGCTCTTCTGTCTGTGCCAGAGCTCCTGCTGTGCTGCTGCAGACCTTGGGCTCCTCCAGCCTGCAGGGTGAAAGGCTGCCCTGTGGAAATGGCAGCTGTGCCAGCTCTGATCTGGGAGTTGGACTTGATGATCTGCTTGGGTCCCTTCCAACCCTGTGATCCTGTGAGGTGATCTGCTGCCAGTGCCCAGCCTCAGCCTTCCTGAGAAGTCCCAGCTGGGAGGAGGCTGGCAGGGGTGAAAATGAGAGTGCACCCAAGGTGGGAAGTGTTGAGCCCTGTGCTGGGAGCCTGCTGTGCTACCTCAGAACCTCAGTCTTGCTTTCTGAGGGTGCTGCCCAAACTCCCAAGGGGAGGGGGCATCACGTTGTGCCCCCAGATCTGGCTTGGGTGTTCCTCTGAAGGCTCCACGACTGCCCAGGCCAAGGTGGGCAGCTCTTGTGTGCCACTCTCACTTGACCCCCTCTGGTTTCTGCAGGAAGAGGTAAAGATAGAATCACTGAGGTTGGAAGTTGATTGACCTTGGGCTGATCAGCTCCAACCTCCAGCACCAGCAAACCCTGTCCCACAGTGTCACATCTGCTTGTTTCTTGAAGACTTGCAGGGATGGTGCCCCTACCACCTCCCTGGGCAGCCTGTGCCAAGGCCTGAGACTCTTTGCTGGGAAGAGCTTCTCCCTGGCAGAACAGCCCCCCGGAGCTGTTTGGGTTGGAAGAGACCTGTGAGGTCAGCCAGTCCTACCAGCTACCAGCCTGCCCCTGCCCTGGCACAGCTCGCTGGCGCTGGGAAGCTGGAGCTCAGGTCTGGTCTGATGCAGGGATTTGGGCTCTGGGCGAAGCTCTGCCAGTCCTAGGTGCAGAGGTTGGTTGTGGAGCCCAACGCCTGCTGCTCACACCAAGCACCTTGCTCCTGGGGCTGCAGCTGTGGCTGGCTCCTGCCTTGGCAGCCTTGCTTGCTGTGCCCTGCTGATGGGGGCATCTTCTGTCTGGCCCCTGCAGCTCCTGCCATGGGCTCAGGGCTTCCCTCTCCAGCTTGCTGCTGCTGCTGGGCCTTTGCTCGTGCAGGATGCAGCAGGGCTGTTGCTGCATGCCAGGCACTCCTTGGGGCAAGGCCATTGCTGAGTGGCTGTTAGCAGGTGGCACTTAAGAGGGATGGGGACAGCATTGCTGAGGAGACCTTGGTACACCAGCCTTGGCCCCTGTTCCCCTGCAGCCCCTTGGCCCCTGTCCCCCTGCAGCCTTGGTCTGCAGCCTTGAGGAGGCTTTGTGGTGCTCTCTGAGGCCCAGGTACCACCAGGTCCTTGACAGCTTTGTGAGGCAGGCTGCCCAGAGAGGTTATGGAGTCTCCTCTGGAGACTTCCCAGCCCCACTTGGATGTGTTCCTTGTGTGCCCTGCCCTGGGTGCCCCTGCTCTGGCAGGGGCTTGGACTGGATGCTCTCCAGGACTCCCTGCCACCCCCTACCAATCTGTGGTTCTGTGGACTGGCCTCAGGCTAGGCATAGAATGTTGGATTTGGTGCTTTGTGAAGGCTCCTTCCCAGCAAAAGCCATTCCATGGCTGCAGTTCAGTGGGTAAGAAAATCTCCCTTTGTTTTGAAAGGTCCTTCCTGTGGCTTCAGAAGAGCTGGAGGGTGAAAGGTAGGAGCTGCACCACTTCACTCTGCTCAGTTTTGCCCTCAGACAGAGGCTGAGTCCCTGCCCTTGTACCACTGCTAACACTTTGCCTCTCCATGACAGCTCCAGCTTGAAGAGAGGAGCCTACATGGGTGAAGAGGACTTCATTGCTGCTCCAAACAAGCTGGCCAGGGTAGAAGAACCAAAGAGAGGTTTGGATTCTCTTTCAGACTGAATTGCTGCAGGCTTTGCCCACCAGGAGAGAGCTGCAGCTGGGCTCAGGGAGCTGCTGCCATGCTTTTGGAGCCTGTTTTTCTGCCTCTCAGCATGGAGGTGCACACCAGACTGTGGCTCAGCCTCACAAAGCCTTCTCAGTGGCACAGTTTTGGGGGTTTTCTGCCAGCTCAGACACTTGAGTGGCTCTGAACCTGTAAGCAAAGAGCTCCAGAAGGAGGTGAGCAGCCTGCCAGGTTTCTTGGTGGGTTAGGGGAGAGAATTCTTCACACAAGCCACAAAATACTTCTGGAAGGCTTCTCCAGAATTTGAGGCAGTGAAAGGCAGGAGCTAGGTCTGGGCATAGAGCTGCTGCCTCTCTCCTGGTGCTGCTCAGAGAAAGGTCTGTTGGTTTTTAACCCCTTGCCACCTCCTGCAGCTGGATGTTGCCGTGGTGGTGTGGGAGGAGATGAGAGGTCCCTTTGGAGGTGGCCTGGTGACAGTTGTGTGGTGTGGAAGGGCCTAGGACAAAGCTTAAAGGATTAAAAAGGGAGAGAGTTTTGGACCTCGTGGTGCAGCCAAGGTCAAGCTTAGCAAATGTGAGCTTAGTGGGGGCCATCCCTCTGAGTGTGGACAGGCAGTGGGGAGGGATGGATTCCATCAACAGGAGTTGGAGGTCTTGGGGTTCCTCTTTGCTGTGGGTCATGAAGCGAGATCCATGGAGAGGTTTGGCTTGGAAGGGACCTTGAAGATCACCTAGTGCTAAGGTCACAGCAGAGAGAGCCTGGGACTAGATGATCTTCAGCCTTCCACTAGCCCAGGTTGCTCAAGGCCTCCTCCAGCCTGGCCTTGAAGCAGGGAGGTGCTGCAGGGTCCCCCTGTGCTCCAGCAGCCTGGGCTCCTCTGCTTCCTGTAGCCTGCTGGTGGCAATCTGCCTCTAGCAGAGGGATTCCGTCGAGGTGCTGCCCTGTCCCGAGCTCCCCTTGCTCAATTATCTGTGCCACTAATTGGTGCACGCTGCAGGTGTGGCAGGGTGAGGCTGCTGAGCCCTTGTTTACAGGGCAGGCTGCAGTACCTGCTGGGCAGGGCAGCATTAAAGGAGCCAAACTGTCGCAGTCTGAGCTCCCTCCCATGCCTCATTCCTCTGCCCTGCTGCAGCTGTCCCATGAGGCTGCTCTTCCCCACAGTGGCTCCCCAGAGGAGGCCAGGGGCTGCTCAGCTCTTTGCCTTTCTCCTTCTGTCTCCCTCCTAGCAGCAGCCCAGAGTTGTGTGGTGTCAGTTAGGGTGAATCATAGAACCAGTCAGGGTTGGAAGGGACCACAAAGATCATCCAGTTCCAACCCCCCTGCCATGGGCAGGGACACCCTACCCTAGCTCAGCCTGGCCACAGCCTCATCCAGCCTGGCCTTAAACACCTCCAGCCATGGGGCCTCAACCACCTCCCTGGGCAACCCATTCCAGGCTCTCACCACTCTCATGCTCAACAACTTCCTCCTCACCTCCACTCTGAATCTCCCCACCTCCAGCTCTGCTCCATTCCCCCCAGTCCTGTCACTCCCTGACAGCCTAAAAAGTCCCTCCCCAGCTTTTTTGTAGCCCCCTTCAGATCCTGGAAGGCCACAAGAAGGTCACCTGGGAGCCTCCTCTTCTCCAGACTGAACAGCCCCAACTCTTTCAGTCTGTCCTCACAGCAGAGCTGCTGCAGCCCTCTGAGCATCCTCATGGCCCTTCTCTGGTCACAGTCCAGCATCTCCACATCCTTCTTGTCCCAGGGGCTCCAGAACTGGATGCAGTACTCCAGGTGGGGTCTCAGCAGAGCAGAGAGGGAGAATCACCTCTCTGGCCCTGCTGGCCACACTTCTGCTGCAGCCCAGGATCTGGTTGGCTTTCTGGGTGCAAGTGCACACTGCTGGTTCATGTTGAGCTTCTGGTCCAGCAGCACCCCCAAGTCCCTCTCCTCAGGGCTGCTCTCCAGCCACTCACTGCCCAGCCTGGATTTGTGCCTGGCATTGCCTCGACCCAGCTGCAGGGCCTTGCACTTGATATGAGTGTGGCTGGTGCCTGGCAAGGGCTGGGAGATGAGGAGCAGGGAGGACTGCACAGGTTCACAGAATCACAGAATGAAGCAGGTTGGAAAAGACCTCTAGGATCGTTGAGTCCAACCTATCACCTAACCATGCTAATCAACTAAACCATGGCACCAAGGTTGTGTGAGAGTGAGGAGGAGGCTGGGAGGTCTTCAGCTGCTTCTCAGCATAGCCTTTTGGCTCTGGAGTTCTCCTCACTCTCCTCTCTCAGCAGCCACTTCCCTGTTTCCATGCCTGGGGATGAGCCTGGGCTCAAGGAGCTGTGTGTCTGTGTGCCCCCCACGTCTGGGCAGGTGGTGTCATTGTGCAGAGCCCCGCAGCAGGTGCCCTGTGGGCACCCCAGGGTCTCAGAGCTGTGTGGTTTGTGCTCCACCTTGTTGCACTTCAGCCAGAACTGACCCTTTTGGGGCAGGTAACAGATCAAAGCTGGAGAGGTTTGCCAGGAGAGGTGCTGCAGGCTTGGGGCTAAGGCAGCCTGGCACGCTCCAGCTTCAGTGTCCACTGTGCCTCCTCAGGAGCCCTTCAGCGTCTGCTGCTCTGACCTGCCCCAGCAGTGCTTCCCCAGGAGCACAGATGGGCACTGGAATGTCCTGCCAGGAGCAGCAGTGGAATCCCCTACGTGGGACAGCTTCCAGGAAGCCTGCAGGCTACTGGCCCAGTTCCTTTCATCTCCACCTGGGGAGGGTGGATCAGATGGTTCTGGGGGCCCTGCCAAGCTGGCATGCTGGGGTCCTGTGGCCATACAGGTGTCTCTGAGGTGCAGGTCCCCAGCAGAGCCCTCTCTGCTCTGCTTGCAGTGCTCCTTTATGTCCGGAAGGAGTCGGAGGAGGTTTTTGATGCGCTGATGCTGAAGACTCCCTCTCTGAAGGGTCTGATGGAAGCAGTAAGTACCCAGGCTCTTCTCTGAGCCTCACCTCCAGCTTGAGCAGGGGCAGCTCAGCCCCTGGCTGCCCATGGAGCTGTGCCCTCAGTCACAGCCTGGCTGAGGAGCTGGAGGCTGCTTCCCCTCAGTACCAGGGAAAGCAGGGCAGGGGCTGCTTCAGCCCAGCGTCAGGGCTTGCAGGGAGCTTCACTGCTGCCTCTGTGCCCCACACCAGGCTGTAAGAGAAGCTCAGGCACGGTGCCTGGGGTCCTGAGAGCCCCAAAGGGCCTGGCACAGCCCCGAGGCTCCCCTCTGCTGCAGGCTCTGCTCTGGCCCAGCTGCAGCAGCAGCTCTGCAGAGATTCCTGCCTCTGCCAGAGAGCAGCCCCCAGCTTTCTGCTGCAGCAGGAGTGACTTCCACCTGGATGGAGCTTCTTTCAGCTTCCACAGCCTCCTCTGGGGCTCCTTTCCCTGCTGCTAACCTGCTTCTGGAGAGCTGCAGGCAGGCTGTGGTGTGCTGGGCAGTCCTGTGCCTGTGCACACGTGCGTGAAATGGCTCCAGCAGCCTGCCCTGCCCTGCTGCTGCGCAGCTCAGCTTGGCACCAGCTCACAGCTCAGGCTCTGCCTGCCTCTCCTTGCTGCTCAGAAGCTTTGCCTTAACCTCAGCTGGCACCGTGACGTGGTTGCCTGGCTCTTGCCCCTGCTGTCTGGTGGGCAGGGAAAAAAAGAGGAGCTTAGGAGGGTGAGACAACAGCAGTTCAATAATGAGAATATTGTGATGAAGAGGAAGATGGAGACAGAGAAATAAACCTAAGGGCAGAGAAGAGATGCTCACCCACTAGCTGCCCAGCATGGCAGAGCAGACCAGGCTGGAGTCACTGCCCTCAGGCCTTTGCAGACTCTGTAATGAAGTGTCTTCCTGCTGAGGTCACCCTGACGGCCAAGGGGGACAGCTCCTGTGCCCTTAGCAGCAGAGCTCTCTGCTCTGCTGCTGCTTTCTTCCTGCCCCAGCCCCTCTGACCTCTGCTTTTCACCTGAGCCTTTCCACAGTGGGTTTAAAACTGGGGTCTGATGTGCTAAGAGGGCCAAAGGGGGTGGGGGCAGGGGGCTGCTGGCTGAGAGTCGTTACCCAAGAGCCGGCAAGGACAGAGGAGAGTTTCCCACCTGCAAGGCTGTGCTGCAGCTCGGTGCTGGCTGCTGGGGCAGAGCAGCAGTGCTCCTCTGCAGTGCTGCCTTAGCTGCTGCAGGACAGTGAGCAAGGAGACCCCCAGCAGCCCCCTGCCTTCAGCACTGCTGCTGCCTTCTGTTGCAGATCTCGGACAAGTATGAAGTGCCCCTGGACAAGATAGGCAAGATCTTCAAAAAGTGCAAAAAAGGGTGAGTGTGGCCCAGAGTGGCCTCCTGCCTGCATTCCTGCCCCTCCTCAGCCTCTGCTGGGACCTTCTGCAGCGCTGTGTGCAGGCAGCTCCTGCCCTCAGCCCCTGGGCAGCTTCTCCTGCCTTCCCCACCCGCTCTGCCCTGGTGGGGCCACACCTGGAGAATTGTGGCTCCCCAGTTCAAAAGGGACTGGGATATACTGGAGAGAGTCCAGGAGGGGCTGTGAGGATGCTGAAGGACCTGGAACCATCTGTGTGAGGAGAACAGGCTAAAAGCCCTGGAGCCGGTTAGCCTGGAGAGGAGAAGGCTGAGAGGGCATTTGATTGGTGCCAGGAGAGGTTGGGGAGTCTCCTCTGAAGAGATTCCAGCCCCTCCTGGATGTGTTCCTGTGTGACCCTGCCCTGGCAGGGGCTTGGACTGGATGATCTCCAGAGGTCCCTTCCACACCCTCCATTCCCTGATTCCGTAGGAGCCTCCAGCTTGACTTCGGGCTGAAGCCGGGTCCTGAGGGCTGAGCCGCTGGCACCAGAGCTGGTGCTGCCAGGGCAGAGCAGCTGGGCTTGTTAAGGACTGCTGGTGGCACAGAGCCTGCATTAGCTCCCCTTCAGCTGTCTGGGGCTTCTGCCCATGGCAGTGGGGTTGGAACCGGAGGATCTTCAGCCTCTCCCTAGCCCAGGCTGCTCAAGGCCCCATCCAGCCTAGCCCTGAACACCTCTAGGGAGAGAGCACCCTAGGATGGGTTGGGCTAGAAGGAATGCTAAAGATCATCTAGTTCTAAGCCCCCTTCCATGGGCTGTGCCATGGGCTTGGGACTAGATGATCTTCAACCTTCCATCAGCCCAAGTTGCTCAAAGCCTCCTTCAGCCTAGCCTTAAGCACCTCTAGGGAAGGGGCATCCATGACCTCCCTGGGCAGCCTGCTGCAGTGTCTCAGCAGTCTGAGGTCTGAAGGCTCTTCCCCTTTGCTGCCTCTGGCATTTCCTGACTGTTTTTCTCCCCCCAGGATCCTGGTGAACATGGATGATAACATTGTGAAGCACTACTCCAATGAAGACACCTTCCAGCTGCAGATTGAGGAGGCTGCAGGATCTTACAAGCTGACTCTGACTGAGATCTAAGCTCAGGCAGCCTCTGGGCGTCTCAGGCCAAGGTCTCCAGTGAACCTTTTCCCACGATTTAGGAGGCTGGGCAGAACTCTGAGCACCTTCTCCAGGGGAGAGCCAGGGGCTGCCTCATTCTGGGGAGCAGAGCAGTAGCCCTGCCTCATCCCTTTGCCTCTCTGTTCTTCCCAAAGGGCATCCCAGTGCTCAGAGCCTTATTTGCACTTGGACTGAGCGAGCACAGACCAGCAGTGTGTAAAACAGCAGTAAACACAGGAGGGGACAGCTCCTGGAGGTGGCCTTTAGGGTGGTGATCTCTTATTTAAACTTCTTCAGTATCCACGAGCCCATCCCCAGCTGACAGCCTTCCACTGGACTGGTTTCTGCTGGGATTGCTGCAGGGCTGCTGCTGGATCCTGGCAGGAGCTGAGTGCAGGCTGGAGAGGAGCCTGTGCCATGTTCACTCTTGGACAGGGCAGGTGGTTGGAGTCCTTTTGCGGCGGCGTGGGGGTGCGGAGCTGCCTTGCTTGTGAAGAAGTGTCCCCGGGAAGGGTGTGAAGCTCTCCTGTGTGTAAGTGCAATATGCCTGTCTGGGTCTGTAAATGTGTACATAGCACTGAGAGCTTTAATATATACAGCCGTGGGGCCACCTGCTCACTATAACAGAGCCCTGGAGCCCACCTCCTCACTAGACAGAGCCCTGGAGCCCACCCCCTTACTACATAGAGCTGTGGGTCCACCTCCTTACTGTAACAGAGCCCTGGAGCCCACCCTCTTACTACATAGAGCTGTGGGTCCACCTCCTCACTATACAGAGCCCTGGAGCCCACCCTCTTACTACATAGAGCTGTGGGCCCACCTCCTTACT